>JARYHS010004275.1:0-42005 GCA_031002005.1 Vandiemenella viatica
AAAGCTCTGGTTTTTCAACACTTAAATATTGTTATCCCTATCAAAAGGGGTTACTGGATGCATGGGAGAAGATCAAAGAAGAGCCACCCAATTTTTGACAGGTATAAAAGCTGGAGGGAAAGTGTAAGTGCGATGTTGAATGAGTTGGGTTGAGAAGACCTGAAACATGGAAGGCATTGCTCTCAGCAGAAGCTGACTGAAAAATTCACAAGTGATATATTTCAGAATGACAGTAAACACATATTAATACCAGCAACATTGATACCTAGGAATGACCAAGAAAATAAGATAAGTGAAATCAGGACCATAACTCATTCATTTCTATACTCTTTTTTTTTTCAAGAGTCATTAGAAAGGGGATTAGGAAGGAGTTATCGAGCGAAAGATCTTAGATTCCGATAGGAGTGGGTATCTATAAACCACTCCGGACATCCTGATCTGGGTGTTCCATGGTTTTCCCAGATCGCTCCAGGTGAATGCTGGAATGGTTCCTAAAATAGCCCATGGGCCTCTTGCCATAGCCTGTATATCCCTTCCTATGCAAAAATGGCTAAACATTAGGATTGGTGAAATGTACCCTTCACCATCCATTTGCAGTGAATCGCGGAGTAATAATAATAATAATAGTAATTATGTTGAAGGAGTTAGGTTGGGAAGATCTGAAACATCAAAGGCGTTGATGTCGGCAGAAGCTATTTGAAAAATTCACAATAGCCCTATTTCAGGATGACGGCAAACATATGTTACTACCTGCAACACTCATATCCAGCAATGATAGAGAAAATAAAATAAGAGAAATCAGGGCCAAATAATTTATTTCTATACTCATTTTTTCAATGAGCGATTAGGGAATGCAATACATTTTTTTTTTTTTTTTTTACCTATGGTATGGTCAGATGTGACAGGGTAGGTGGATAAGGTAATACAGTCCTGCTTATCAAAAATATGTATCGACTATAGGACTATTCACCTGATCAATACCAACATAGCTACTGAGGCCTGTGCAGTTATTTTCAATTGCAAACACATCCAGATAACAGTAGCAGCTGTATACACAGCTCCTGATACAGCTATCTCCAACAACAATTGATAATGTTCCTAGGTCAACATCCACAACTATGCATTGTCATGCATGACTTCAATGGCCACCGTCCAGCTTGGGAAAGTAGCATAACAAATCAAATGTGGTGAAGCCTTAGGGAGGCAATATAAGAAGAAAACCTGATATAATTATATTACATTTACGAAAACACAGGCGCGTACAAAGAAGATGCTTAAGAAGATAATGGGACAAGGATGGAGAAAGTTCTCTGAAATCATTAATAAAAATGCACCATTGTCATAAATATGAAAAAATGAAGAGTTTTAATCATGCAACTGAAGACTGACAATGTTCCCCAGAAATTAAACTTGAAATAGAAAAAATGCTCTCCAGGTTGACTCCCTCTGCAGAACACAACTACAGACCAGGTACACCCTCTCCTCAATCCATTCGACATGCCAGAGTTGGAAACGACCTTTATTAAAAAGCTACAGTAAAGTTCCCGGACCGGATAAGATTTCGTACTCGACACTATAACCCCTGTATCTCTCCAGAAAGTCTATTCTCTTTAGTGCACTAAATAATACATGACATAACAGAAAGTATGTACCTGAACTAAAAACTGCCAGAATAGTGCCCCTTCTCAAACTGGAAAGGACCCCAAGATTCAGTCTCCTATTGACCAATAACTTTTTCACCATTCCCCTTGAAGGTCCTAATAAAAATGATTACACACAGGTTGGAGTAGTACATAGAAAACAAAACCTGCTTAGTTTTTTTTTTTTTTGGCTTATGGCTTTATACCTTGTCGATGTCATTAGAAGTGGGAAAGGACAGGGGGCAAGGAACAGGAAGTAATTAAGACATGGCCTTTTGAAGGAAGCATTCGCCTGGAGTGATTTGGAGAAACCAAGGAAAAACTCAAATCACATAACCGCTACCAGAACACCATCTGGGACTCCAAAAGGGCAAAGAAACCAATGACTTATTGGTGCAACTCACAAATGACATACAAAATTGCCCTAGTATGAATTGATATCTATACCTGAAAACTTTGTATGCTAATTTCAGCATCTCAATATTGGCCCATAAGCCAAAACGCATAAGAATTCCTAATAGATTTATAGATAACCTATGTGTACTGCTCCAAAAGAGAATTCTGATCATCAATACTAAAACAGGCATAGAAGAACTAAGAGAGACAAGCACTGGGCTACCACAAGGACCTACACTATCTCCCCTACTGTTTACTATATACACTTTAGACTTAGGCCAAATAATAACAGAAAAAACAATTTTACTGCAGTATACGGATGATGAACTGTGCATAAATGTGATCAGCAGCATCATACCAAAGGCCAAGGATGCCTATTCTATTACTCTGACAAACCTCAAGAAATGGTTAGTGGAAAATGGAATGACGATTGCCTCATAAAAATCAAAAGCTTGTATCTATATACGACACAGACTACCAAACATAACCTCAGTTGATATATGTCCATACAAAATACTGTACAAATAGAGCCTAAAATATCCAAAACTAATCATTAATTGCAAACAGATCAGGTCACATCATATAAAATACATCAAATGAAATGTTAGAAAGCTATGAATGTATCTCTCTTCTTCTTTTCTTATGACTTTACACCTCATCGTCATTACAGGTGGGAAAGGATGGCAGCATGGAATTCGGGTGGCCTTTTGAAGGAAGCATCTGGCATTTGTCTGGAATTATTAGGGAAAACCTTGGAAAACCCAAACCTGGATGCTCGGACACGGATTTGAACCCACATCCTCCCCAGTGCGAGGCCGGAACAGTCAATGTATTAAGAACTACAACTGGATACTCGTGGGGGACAGACCCACAAACAAATATATTACTGTATCAGATGTTAGTTCATCCTCACATTGATTATATCTGAAAGAAGTATCCCAGCATTTGTCAGGGTTGATTTGGGAAAACCTAAATCTGGATGCCCTGATGGGGTTCAAACCTGCGTCCCCATGAATTCAAAGCCAGAGCTTTAAAGCTTATCCACCACACTCAGTGGGTGCATGAGATAGCCTGGCCCAACGATTGGATAAAATCCATTACAAGGTGATATGTCTGGGTAACTGGACGATGCTTTCAACAACCAAAAATGCCTTCTTAGTAGAAGCACTGGAACCACCACTGGAAATATAAAGGCAATTTTTGTTAAGAGAATTACAAATGCCTAACAGTACTTTGAAGAAAGCAATAGCGAACTAAGGAAGAAACAGCCCATCACATCAGTACTGGGAACAGAAATTGACACCTCGATCAGTTACAGCATATTCTGAATTAAAGATATACCAAAGAATAGTATATACTATGACAAAACTCCCATACTTCAAAGCTAGCTACGGCATAACTATCATGAAACAAAACAATGCTGAACATACCATTCAGGGAAAACTCAGAACAGAAGAGAGCTCTGCTAATCAATCAGGCTGATATAGAAAATGATGTAAGTCACTTCTATGTACATGGCTCAAAGTCTGAAGAGGGTGAGGTGTACATATATGTAGATACACAAACTGTCAATGCTGGCATATATAAGCATCTTAAAAGGAACGTCCATAAGCTATATGGCTCGGTCAAGGGGTATGGTAGGGGGCTGGAAAGCTACGATGGGCTACGTGGGGGGAGTTTGAACCAAGCCATGTAGCTTTTCATTCATATTAAATGTCACAGTTAAAATAAAGTACAGAACACACAACAGCATGTGAATATTTATTTCTGTCATTAAATTTTCTTCATATGTAATTTAGGATAGTCTAACAAGAGAAAACAGCACAAGATGTCTTCTGTAATTAATAAGGAAAAAAGCTACATGCCACACGGCTGGGAGAAAGAGGGGGGAGGTGTGTGTAGAGGCATGTCAGACTTCGTGGGGGGAGGGGCAGGAGGTTCACAGGAAGCCAAAATGAAGCTACATAGTTTATGGGTGCTCCCAAAGAAGCCGCACTATATGTGGAAGATATATTGCTAAAGAAGATTGTTATCCTGTCAGACTCAGGAAGCACACGTGATTTGCTCCAGAATCTTCCTAATGGTAATGGGAAAAAAACATTCTAGGATACAAAAATACGGAACAGGTACAGTGCCTTAATAGTGCCCAAAAACAGGTGCTGCTAATTTAGATCAAAGCTCACACCAGCCAAGCAGAAAACTAATTGTCAGATATATTAGCCAACAGCAACAAAGTGTATACCACCAGCTAATCCCAGTGAAAGATGTAATATCTGTGATTAGGGCTACCATAAAAAACAAATGGAAAAAACTGATAGAAAATAAAGGCAGACACTACAATTGTCTACTCCCAATGCTACGAACAAAACCGTCTCAGCAAACATGGCATGTAACAAAACAAAAAGATGAATATCACACTATGATTGAAATTCAATCAATATAGTTTCCCTAAACATCCGTAAAGAACAGCACCTAAAGTTATGTTTACATCTGGCACATATTCAGAACATGTATCGGAATTTGTATCATAACTCGTATGATACTTTCATTGACTTGTATGAGTATGAACCTTGCGTTTAAACAGTAAACGCAATATCAAAACCTGCTTGATACTTGTGTACACTGCTGTGGTATTAAATGTCATTATTTTCATTTGAATTGTAAAAGCATTAAAAACGTCACATGATGAGGAAGATTTATTTTAAGTGTCTCTGCTTACATGATGCTGAAACAGGAACAGAATGATAGCCAAAAAGAAAATAGAAAAAAAAAACCTACCTAGACGTGGAGTACAAGGTGCTAATTAGAGAAGGGGCATTCGTGAGTGAACTAGTTCTTTCGAAAGAGTGAGTGAGCAGTCACTCACTAAAAGCGAACGGTAGTTCTTCTTGGAAGTGGTAATGACAGTGGTGTGTCAGTCTCGATTGAACTTCAATTGAGTGTGCACCAACAATAATTCGGTTTCCGTTTTGCCACTCTCGCCTGACCCATATTTTTTCTTATCTCCACGACGTTCATTGTTTATCCACTCCGCTCTGAAAAAATAAGAAATCCCGAAGATCGAGAAGAGCTAGTTCGTTCACAACATTCTCAGATTCCAGCACACAGCATGGAAAGAGCTAGTTCGTCCGTGACATTCTCCGATTCCTGCACTCAGCACAGCGCGGAGCAGTGCCACTGTGGACCTAGTTCTTTTGAATCTGACGTCTCGCACTGCTTCTCTTTGTATATTCCGACTACAAGCATGTCTTGTGAAAGATTATTTTCAAATGCCCGACCAATTCACACTGAAAAATAAAGTAGGCTGCTGAATGGCAAAATAAGTAAAATTTTATTTGTAAACAGTAACCTTCATTTCATTTAAAGCAAAAAGTTCTTTAAAATTATTGTACTTTGTGTCTGTAAATAATTTAATGTAAAGCTAACTATCCTCAAACTATCTCTCAAATATTCCCAGTAATCTGAACAATATTTTATTGATGCTTTGAAAGGGCTTTTCTGCATGAAAGTAATCTGGTAGTATTTAAGAAACAAAAATGTTTCGGAGTAAATAAAAAAATAAATGAAAGTAACTGATGTGAGATTAATCTAAGAAATCAGTCTAAATGTAAATAAAATGAACAGATACTACACTCAAAATGGATATAAAAGCTCTTTTTGTTTAAACTGAGCTAGTGAACTGGTGAACAATTGAAAAGAACTAGTTATTTTCATAGAATGATAAAATGAGCACCGCTCTTTATAATGAGTCACTTTGCCCACCTCTAGTGCTTATGCCATGTTAATGAAACAACTAATGAGATAGTGGACAAAGACTGGAACCTTCTTCCGATGACGCATGTCACTAATATCCATGTTTAAGTTTTTGGTGAAGTCAAATTTAGTTACTGCATATGTGTGTGTATCAGATACAAGTCAAAGGCGAAATGAGCATATACAAACTGTATAAGCGACTCGTATGAGATACTCTGCTATTTGCGAAATGTTTGAGCAGTTTGTATGAGGTAAAGTATCGCGACTTGTCAAATATACAAATCCCAATACAAGTTCCGGCACAAGAATCCAAGTGTGAACGTAGCTTGGCACCGTCCCCTTTGTGTGGATGTGACATGATGAGTGAGGGAGACACAAATCTCATAATATTCTCCTGTAAATGACATTGGCAGCAGTCTTTAGGCTGCTGGAAGACCTACAGAAAATAAGCATAAACAAATGTCACCAACCATTTAGCTACAGAGGATCAACAAGGCTATACAACCTTTGTAAAATTAGCAGTAGACAACCAAATAAAAATTTAAGCCAGCCAAAGCCTTTATATGTGCTAAACAGTGTAATGCTTGTGCAAATAGCTAAATATTGCTACCATTTTGAAATGTTGGCCATGCAGAGTATATGAAGTAAGTTTTACTGTCTGAAATATAGGCCTTCTATTTTAAAATAACTAGAAGTGATCTTTTATCTCTAGATGTGTTTATAATTTGGAAATATCCACAAATTCCACTCTTCAATTTGAAACACGATAATGTGAAACATTTGGGCACAACCAAGAAGATGTCCATTCAGATTGTGAGTTCATTTTGGTAGCAAACAGAAATCAGATATCACGCCAAGAAACATACTTTTTTCTTTTGGGTTAACCATCCATAAATAAATGCAGTAGAAATAGATTTAATTTTTAAATACATTTATTTTACCTTGTAAAACATTTCATGTGAAAATACACTTTATCTTCTAAAACTTGTTGCACAATATTTGACATGAAAAATCTTCTTATTGCATTAGCCAATTTCAAGACCTATATCCGAGCATAATTTTTCCACTATTGGTCATAATACATCTTATACAGTGGAGTCATTAATTTTGCACCCATAATACAAGAATGAATTCATTAGCATTTAGTTCTTAATACAGCCTGCACCACAGTGAAATGTAAACATCACACATGATATTGTGGATACCCAATTTCAATGTCGTATCTATCACTATTACTGCAGTCCAGGCTATATTATAACCTAAATGCAAAAGGTTACAGACAAAATCATTTTATAAATATTTCCTTAGTATTTAGGTTGTAAAGAAGCCTGGACCACAGTGCAACGTAACTATCGCACACGATATTGCAGATACCCAATTTTCAAATCGTATCTATCGTTGTACTGTGGTCCAGGGTGCATTACAACCTAAACACAAAAGGTTGTAGATGAAAACATTTTATAAATATTTCCTTAATGTTTAGTTTGTAATGCAATACGGACCATAATAAAATGTAACCATCACATGATATTGCCAATACCCAATTTTCAAGTGGTATGTATTACTGTTACTGTGATCCAGGCTGTATTACAACCTAACACTTATTGAATAAATATTTTATTTTGTATGCCTGCAACATGAGGACATACAGAACAGAATGAAATATAAACCAGTGGATATAGGACTAACAGATTGAAGATCAGCTTCTAAGTCCTTTGTCATTAAATCGAGTGCATTTCCACACCAATGTTATTCCTCGGTGAACAATTAGTAAGTACAACATGATGATTAATGAATAAAATACACAGCCAATTAGCTATTGATTGCCACAAATCACGATCAATTGCAAGCGCCCATTAGCCATGAATAGTACTGCACACCTCTAAATAGTACCAATAGAAACTACATCTACTCCTTTCATTTATGGACAATTAACACAAAAGAAAAAAAAAATGTTACTCAGTGTGCTGTCTGCTTTTTATTGCTACCATAATTAACACATAATTTGAGAATGGACTTCTCCTTGGTTCTGCCAAAACATTTATCATTATCAGCAGTTCAATATAATAAGCATCCAAGCAAAATAACCTTTGAAACTTTTAACTACCTATATGGTCCTGTAATCTAGAGCTAATATATATATATATATATACCTGTAATCACACATCAGCTCCAGCGTAATCACTGGGACTCATAAAAGAATTGTTCTTCTGGTCTGAAAATCATCATACATGTTCGATAAATTATATTGTTTAGTATGTGTTGCTCTCAGAGCTGTAAAATATGTACGTACCTCATAAACTTCATTCGAAGAGTGCCATAACACTATACTCTGAGCGACTGGGGAAAGTCTTGTATCAAAGTATAATGATCGTGTCACACACAAAACTGCCACAACTTTGAACTGTAAGCAAACGTTAGATGCCTTATTTACTTACAACAATAACAGGTATCACATTGTCAAGAAACATATCTGCTAGTTGTTACGTCCGAGATGTTAACATTCTACAGCATTTATTGAAGTAGGTTGTGGCAATATTAATGTACTTTATGTTTAGGTTGAAAGAGTGGCAATATCCTTGTTTCAGCATTAGGTCCAAGGAATTTAGTTTTTAAAGTTCAAATGCAGACTGTACCAAACTGGCACTTGGTTCTTGTTGGTACAGCATAATATGCTAGAAATTTAGATTTATTAAACATTTAAGTTAACATGATTTTCAAGCAGAATCATTAATGGTGGATAGGTTGGAATGTAACCTGAACCAGAATGGACAAAGATGCTTCCCTTTGTAGCTTAATGAACTTGAAATTTTGTTTTATTATGAAGTTAAGTTGGTTTGATAATCGTGTTGGTCATTCATCCATTTTGTCACATGAAATGTTAGTATCGCGAGGGATAGCATATGATAACATTTTTCATCACTTAGTGTGTAACATTGCGGCAGTTTCTTATGGGTGTAATAGAAATGTATTCCTAAATAATATAGTTGAAGGAACATTTACGCTACCATTATACATAACTATATGCCTTCTCACACTGGCTCGCCAATTAACCTTATGGCACATTTGAGTGAAGTTTGTAAGGATGGATAAATTTTACAGCTCTAAGAGCAACATATTTTAAATACTATCACCCAACGAATGTATGCAACAGTTTTCAGACCAAAATGACAATTCTTTGATGAGTCCCACTGATTGCACAACAACCCACATAGCCATAAATAAAATCGCATTACAGTATATACAATGTATATAGCATTCCGATAATCAGTTTTCGGGACCAAACACTTAATAATGAATATGTTGCATAGCAGCTGAAAAATAAAAACTTTATTTTAAATCGCTAAGTGAAGATTTCCACTGTTTTAAATAAACAACTTCCAGTTTTAGCATTCACAGTTTCGCAATGGAATTCGATGATGCGTTTCAATTGATGAAGGACGATACATTTTGGCATACAGTGATGTGAGTTATGTCACAGAATACTGAGTAAAAAGTCACTATTCAGGAAAGTACAGCATTAGCCACTTAAACTACATCAAACTTTTTCAAACAACGAGAAGAGAGAAAAAGCGTCCATCTTGTGGAATACCTAGTGCAGTAGTTAGCAATGCATATACTGTGCAGTAAGTCTCCATAAAAACATAACTATTTTTTGTTATAAAGATTACTTACGGATTCCATGTCACTTCCTGTTGTCGGTTTGAAAGATTAATACGCACTATTAGTTCCAAGCTACAGCAAACCTGCTACTCTCAATAGTCAGCTGTCAATAAACGTCTTACCACAGAGATATTGTATGTTTCAAAGGAAACATTCCATTCACAATTTATGATGCAAAAAAATTATTACGTATATTGTGTGTTTTTACTGCCGGTCTCCGTATTTTATCGACGTATATAATATTTTATTTATACACTATGATTTCTTTTATTTTGTAATGAGTAGATATGAAATTGTCGTTGAATCTTTTGTGATGCTAAAATCCATTCAACACAGTATTTCCAGAAATGATTATTCCTGTAACTGTCTTCTCGTAATGTTATAAAATGTAAACCTATACTAGGAAAAAAACTACTGTTGATAACTACAAGGAGCTTAGAAGCAAGTGGAAAAATGAATTCTTATCTACTTTCACCATTTACGAACGTATCTCAAAAAATCTTTCAGCTTTTCGGATAAATAGTTCATCATTTCCATTTATTACTTAAGTTTCTATTTCCTTTGCTTATAAAAGAAAAATTTATCAATCCGTTATTTCTGGAATCAGGTGGTACCGGTACTTTATCATCATAGTCATCTTTTCCCAGCAACATAATACGCGTAAATGCTATTTCAATTTCTCGCCAATCTTTGTACCTACAAAACACTCTGTTTTATCAGCTTTTGACATCTAATGACTCCTAACAAGCAGGCCGGCTTTAGGAGTGGTGAGGGGGGCATTGGGGGTTAGCGGGCGCAAAAGTACATTGGGGCCGCGAAGGGGTCCTCCGTCCAGGGTGCCTAGCTGAACATAAATTAAACTTAAAAAAAAAAAAAACTTTCTTAAAAAAGTTATTTGAAATTTTCGCGTTAAAATTTGTTGAATTTATCCAAAACCAATGTTTAAAATTAAAAAAAAATTGTCTGGGAAGAAGGGGGGGAGGTGTCCCAAGAACGCTTACTGGGGGCCCGGCACAGCTTACCAATTCCTAAATCATATCGATAATTGATTATGATCTTTGCTAATTTCCGTGAAAATTGTAACAACCAGAAGGAATGTTGTGAATTGCTCCAGTACCGGAGGATGTGCAGAACAGAGTAACCATGATAAATCACTATAGACGACAGAGAAGTGGTGTCCATGTAGACATAGTACCACTGTTTTTTCTTTTTTTTCGGAGGTAAGTATGTAAGGGATTGGAATAAATTTCCAAGATGATTGATGAATAAATTACCAAAAACACTGAGAGAATTTAAAGTAAAAATTAGGGAAAAAATAGGTTGGAAGAGGAAAGGAGAAAGACGGGTGTGTAGGGAGATTGCCACCGGAGCGTGCGCTCCATCGCAATTTTATCAGTTATATATATTGTAGCGGGTTATTTCTCGCTACGGGTTTGTCATGGAATGGCTGAGTAGGCTTGGTGGCCGTTCGGTAACTTACTTGTCAGGATGTGTTACCAGATGACACGGCTCTGGCGTTCTTCTCGTCTTGCATACTAACTGACGCTACCAAGCTGCTAGAGGAATAAATAGTGTTGAGGTGAATATTACTGGAACATTCTATTGGTACACCTCTTGGTTTATTGACACCTTAGCTCCATATGATACATCTTGGCTGGCTTCCCTACAACAGAACTCCATAGCTTGCTACTGATCCAACGGACGAATGCTTTGTCTATCATGATATGATGACTATTAACTACTTGGCGGTGTGGCGCGCAGCGGAAGCTACTTCAACCGACATAGTGACAGTCGATCAATGTCCTAATGATGTCTAACCAACATAGTGTCTGACTAGACTGACCAACTCGACTGATCAACCCGACGGACCGGTTGCCAAGACTGACCTGACGGTCTAGCCTCGACTGACCTCTTACGACCCCTGGGCGTGTCCATATATCGCGACACCCAGAGTGACGTCGGCGTGACCGCTTTCCTAACACTACGGCTAGGTAGTCACCTTCCATCGTGTTCTCGAAACATCTCGATGGCTGGTCACGTATTGCTGCCATTACTGGGTCAGCTGTTTGCGTTAGCTACCTGAGCCTACGCTCGCGACCTCTTTGCTGTATTGCAGCTGATTGTTTTGCACAACCGCTGACAATATCGAAACCTACTTTCCTCGGCCGTTGTCCGCTACGCCGACCGCCTCACAGCTTATCGCTGCAACTTTACTTCTCTCACACTTCGAATATTATAATTACAATTTTGCCTATTACATCACCCCCTCTCTTACTTTGGCTTTGTCCCTAAAGCCATTTATTCTGATGTGCTATTTTCGCTGTGCTATGGAATTCTCTTGCGGGGTTACAATTCAATACAACCATATAACATAGTTTCAAAAATGAATCTTCTGTTCGACGTCCAATCCTGTACAACAAAAGGTTGACATACACTGTGCACTAACATCTTGTGTCACTGGTTTGTACATTATTGCTATCATTTCCGTTGGTGGCTGGTACTGCCATGAAAATTTGTGATGCTCTAGGTAATTGTGTGTTTACCTTAAATTTTGTTAGTTTTTTGGAATATCTCTTGTATATACATGATATAAGAATAATTATAATCGATATAGATACAATTGATGTTAAACTAATGGATGTTACTAGAGTCTTATGCTTATTTTGAAGTAGTACTTGTGTTGCTATATTGGCTAATAAATGATTGTATTTTATTGCATCTCTAGCTTGTTGCAGATGTTTGCTTATTTCTGAAGTGAGTATTTCTGGGTTTGTTTGATTTAATTGAAGTAACTTTGGACTATGATATATCCGTTTCTCGAAAGTGGGTAATACATAATTGGGAAAGGAAATGTTGATTGAACTTATGACATTATGTACGACTGGTATGATAAAATTTTCACCCAGGAACTGGCATTGTGCTGCCTGTTCAATAATTCCTGAAGATGCTAACTTAATTCTGTCAACTGTTTGATTTAAATGTTCATTCCAACAAGTAACTGTTATATCCTGCGGTTTTACCATTGTGAAAACCCAGTTTTGTTTTACTGGTGCTACATATGGACGATGTATTGATAAAACTTGTCTCTGGCAAAAGCTAGAAAAATTATTTGCAAAAAACATTGAAGTTTCACAGCTCGGAAAATTTCTATCATGTAACGTTATCAAAGGACAAATCGTTATCGCTTAATTATGGCATTTCTCCAAATCTCTGTTGTTCACTACGACATATGAATTTTGATTTTGGGTCAACAATAATATCTCATGTGTTTCCCATTGCATGAAATGGTTCGCCTGTTCCCATGCTACTGGAAAAGTGTGTATTGAATATCTTGTTAAAACAGAATCAGTTGTGCCGATTGGGATGTCTATAATGATTCTTAACTGTTCATCCATCAATACTACATTAACTGTAACAATGTGGTAATACTTATATATGTGTTCTAAATTACAAGGAAATAACATATAACTTTTAGCTCCTAAATGTTTTCTGAATTGTCTGCAAATGCTGCAGATATACCTTAGGTGGAAGCAAAACATCACTCAATTTCCCATTTGAAGCTTGTATCAATGCAATTCGTAACTTGGTGAGTTCAATTTTAGTATTTGTGACCGTCAAGATTAACTGTTGCAACAACTGGGTACAATATAGTTGCTTGGCAAAAACTTTTTCTAACTCTTTTAGGTTCTGATTGAGAGTTGTTTGTACTTCCTCTACTTTTGACATGAATGTGTGTGCTAATTTTGTAATGACAAAAGTTGAATTCGTTACTGCACATTCCAAATTCTTAGTTAACAAAATTTGTTTTGCTGCGCTAACTTCTAAATTTTGAGTCAGTTTTTCTAATCCTACCAACCGGTTATTTAATTTTTTTACATCTTGCTCTGTTGCGGTGCCTAGTTCCTGTTTTAAAATAGATCCTCCTAGATTTATCCAACCTCTTTTCGATCTTCTATTTCCCTTGGGCAATAATTCTACTAAATTTTGATACTCTTCGTTTAACGAAACATACAAGGTTCTTAAACTTACTATTAGAGTATGAGTTATATCTTCGTCATAGGACGGTATATTTTGGAAGGACTCATCTAGTGATTGAAAAATGTTGCTCAACTGTACGCTATGGTTGCGAAGTTCCGTAAAATCAATTTGTGCAATCACTGACCATGTATATGGAGAATGAATTACATCCTGTTCTTTGACAAAGATTACTCCGTTATCTAGAGGTGTGACCTTATAACTTATAGAATATCCGATTTCTTGTGCTATTACTAATGCTATTGCTAAAACTATCTGGAAACCCATTTTTGCTTATTATAAAGAATAGTATTTACACTTTTCTAATTGTAAGCTGTTTTTAGTTTAACTCTCTTACTATTTTAGGCTAATCCTAATTATTCTTATAATTACACGAAAATCTTATTTAACCGCTACTGTTTATAGATTGTCAGATACTTATTCTGGTCCGTGTTTACACACTGCACTGCTTACAGTCTGCTCAGCAATGTTGACACTGCGAAGCGCTGAATTGCTGCTAACCAGGTCACTTGCCGATCGTAGTCAGCAATCCTGCGGAACACACGTCTTGTGACAGAATGCTGTACTGTTAATTTCGTGTTACACACATGTGTCCTCCTTTCGCTTGTTTGTTTTGTTTGCGATTATGTGACGGTGGGGTGTGTGTGTACTGGAGTATTTTTGTTTATGTGTTAGCATTTTGTTCATGAGGTAGAGCAGTATTCAACCCATTTATTATCTTTTAATTTCACACTACAATTTCTGTTCAATGCGACTCAATGAAAAACATTTATGAACATCTCGCGCAAACTATATTTTATCAATTTACTAGCATTTTTTCTATCTTTCAAGTGAGACATGCGCATGGCTATTGTAATTTACTAATTACTTCACGTTACTGTGGAAATTTTCTTATTATTATTACTATTTTAATCTATTTATTTTAATCTTTATTTCGCCTTCTCAGGTTGTAGTGCTGCTGCGCCCGGTTTTCTGGACTTACCTTTCCGTCCGTATCTCCTTGTGTGCTATGACTTTCTGTTAATGCTAGTGAAATCCTACTATTATTGCGATTACGCAATTGATAGTGTTGGTTGGGTACTGCTCCTGCTTGTGGTTCTGTGTTTGGTTCTCTAACTTCTTTACCCGATGGTGTTTTATCGGTGTTGCTTAGAACCTGTTGATCGCTTTTACGCCATACATATGGTTTTACTCTGTTTTTGTTTACGATCGCATTTCTATTTGGTAGTTTTATTTCTAGGGTTACGTTAGATGGTATAGATACGAATTCGAACGGACCTTCCCATTTAACGTTGAATTTAGAGGTAGATCCTCGTTTCCTATATGGTTTATTCAATAAAATGAACGATCCCAGTAAAATTTCTTGTGGGTGGGCCTTTTTTATTATACTGCTTTGCTTGTCTAGCGAATGCTGCTGCGTTAGATTGCTTTACGCTGCTCCAAATTCGTTTTAACTTATGTGCTAGGCCTCTAACTTCTGGGTTATTTATGTCTTTAGAAATCGGTGCTAATGTGAATCTCATAACCATATAATATTTCGTACGGTGTTTTATTTGTTGAGGAATGGATTTTACAGTTATATGCACTAACTATAAATGGTAAGATCGTATCCCAATTTTTGTGTGATCTGTTAACGTAAGAGTTTAGTGCTTTTATTATTGTTCTGTGCGTTCGTTCGATTTTGCCGTGCACTTAGGATTTAGTGCAGATGTCCTTAGTTTTTCAATACCTAATAGTTTACAAGTTTCTGTGAAGATTTCTGATAGGACATTCGATCCTTGATCCGACAGGGCGGAATTGGGGGCTCCGTGTACCAATACCATTGTTACTACAAACGCTCTTGCTATTGTCTCTGCCTTTGATCTGGGAGGGGTATCATAACTAAGTATCTCGAAAATGCGTCTATTATGGTGAGAATGTACGCGTTTCCCTGTTCGCTCCTATGTTACGGACAACTACGTCAATATGAATTCTTTGGAAGGGTTGGGTGGTCTCTAGGTAATGATTGTAACTTTTCTTTATGCCCCGATTCTCCCGCGCGCTTGCTGCAAGTTAGACAACTCGCGACATACTGGCGTACGTCTTTTTGCCTATAGGGCCACCAGTAAGTTCTCGCGATCAAGCGATTTGTCGTTTTTGTAACCCCGTGACACCCATAAAATGAATCATGGTGTAGCTTCATAACTAACTCTCGTAGTATCTCAGGTACAACCACGCAATCACCTTGCTTTGTTTTCCGGTGTAATACTTCACCATGCATACAAAGCGTGGATGTTGACGCCACTTTGCGCATTGTGGGTCACGGGAATGAATGCAGTGGTAATTGCGCTAACGACAGTGGTTGCTGCATGCTCAGCTTTCTGACCTTTCTGCTTAGTCCGTCAGCATGTCCTATTTCCCGACCAGGTTTCACGATTACTTTGTATTGATATTCAGCAAGTAATAAGACCATCTCATTAATCTACCTGAAGGGTCCTTCAAATTTAACAACCATTGAAGGGCACTATGGTCAGTAACTACATCGAATTCACGGCCCCAGAGATAGGTACGGTAATATTTAATCCCCCATACCAAACCGACCATTTCACGTTCAGAAACTGTGAAATTCGATTCTGGGACTCAATTGTCTGGACGCGTAGGATATGGGTTTTTGTACTCCATTGAAGTCTTGAGAAAGAACTGCCACATGCGTATTGCTACAATCTACAGTAAGTCGAAAACGACGTGAGAAATCTGGGATTGATAGCAAAGGTTGTGTCGTTAAAACTCTTTTAAAGTATCCATAGCTTTTTGACATTCTTCTGTCCAAATGAATTTAGCGTCTTTTAATAACAATCTAGTTAACGGTTTAGCTATTTTTAGCGTATCCTTCTATGAACTTCCGGTAGTAATTCGACAAACCAAGGAATGATTGCAATTCCTTGACTTTCGTAGGGGTGGGAAAATCTTTTACTGCCGAAACTAATCTTGGGTGGGGTTTCACTCCCTCTTTTGAAATTAAATGACCTAAGTATTCGATCTCTTCGTGGATGAAATGACATTTTTTATATGATAAAGTTAAATTAGCTTTTTTAAGACGTTCTAGTACTTCCCTTAAATGGTTTATATGCTCGTCAAATGACTTAGAAAATACGATAATATCGTCAATAAATTAGACAATATTGCGTCTTTATCTGTCTAAAAATAGTGTCCAAGAGACGTTGAAACGTTGCTCCTGCATTCCTTAATCCTTGCGGCATTTTACAATATTCAAAAAGACCGTTGGGTGCAAAATCCGGTTTTTGGGATGTCTTGTTCTGCCATGCTTACTTGGTGGTAACCCGACTTCAGATCTAGGGTAGAAAAGTACTTGCAATTTGACAAATAATCAACCGTTTCAGAAATAGAAGGCAAAGGGTACACGTCTGGTACCGTAACTTTATTCAATCGTCGATAGTCGACGCAAAAACGATATTGTACCTCCCCATCAATTGACTTTTTCGGATTAATACCACTGGCGATGACCACGGTGATTCTGATTCGCGAATGATACCATCTTTCAATTGCTGCTCGATTAATTCATCTAGATTTTTCTTTGGTTTATGGGGACTCTATATGGTTTCATTTTGATTGGCGCTGCATCCCCCGTTATAATATGATGTTTCACTAGGCTAGTTCCCGGTAATGCTTGCTTTGGTGCGAATACGTTATATATTCATTTAATAGTGCTTCAGTTTCTCTTGTTGCTGCTCTGGCAAATGACTTATCTTATCTTTAAAATCAATTACTGGTACGCTCGAACCATAACTTATCTGCTTTATATCTATGCTTTCACTTTCACCTGAGCGAGAAGTGGTTTGCAAAAAATCATCGTAACACTGACACATTAGCTAATGTTTGTTTCTTAGGGATTTCTACAGTGCGATTCCCGAAGTTTTCTAGTACGACAGGAACGCAAACTTTACCTTTACTTATGCTAACATCACATATACTTCGTTTAACGTATGTTCTCTCTTTATCTAAAAATTCGTTCACTGGCAAAGGATCTATTACCACGGTAGTCCCAACTTCCACCTTTATTCCCTTAGGAATTGGAATGTGAAAGATTCTCCCTGAAGAGCTTGGAACTTTGTACCAGCATCGGATTTTACAATTGACCAATGCGTCTTTTCTGCAGAGGATTGCACGTCTGCCTTCCCCACTAAACGCTTTTTAGGGTCTTTGAGCAATACTAGCTGGCGTTTGCCACGGCAATTCCTAAGACTAATAGTGCTGACTGAAAAATCCAAAACCGCTTTGTACTGTCGTAAAAATGGTAATCCAAGAATGCCATCTATCTTTGGACCTAAAGACGGTACGACATATACTGCTGTCAAAAAATTTTCTCCCTCGATTTCAAATTCTACATCTTTAATTCCCCGTACTGGTATCTCATTAGAAGCATCTAACCCTACTATTTTGCAGTTGGGTGGGTTTAGCCCTTTTGTTCCACATATTTCTTCACATAACAGGTTACAACTCGCGCCAGAATCTAATAAAAAATTACAGATCTTTCCCTGGTAGTTAGCTATAATTGTGAGATCCCCTGATTGTTGCCCTAGACTATCCCAAGTTTGTGCTATTGGGATTCTAATGTCAGGTAACAGGACGGGCTCACGGTTACCTTGCTTCAGTTTTCCGACTGGTTAGGCGAGGTTTGACTTGCTTATTTATTTTTCCACTTACCTTGTCACTGCTAGATTCTCTCGAGCTCCCGTTTTTTGTACCATTGCTTTGGTTTACCTTTGTACTGATTGTTACGATTTCCGTAATCATTCCTATTACCTTGGTTACTTCCTGTGGGTTCTGTGATAATACTGCGAGCATGGAGTTTCGAACTTACTCCTAGGATTCGAAAACTTGCTCTGTGAAAGCTTAGCTCGGTTTGCTCTTTGATTTTGAGGATTTCGAAAACAATTTCTCTGAAAATGTCCTCTTTTTCCACAGAAGTTACATTTAACTATTTTTTGAGCATAGAACACTTGGTTAGAATGTCTAGGCTTACCCTTCTGTTGCTCTGTTTTTCACCTGTTTCGAACAATATGCTGAACTGTAATGCTTGTTCAAATGTACTTGGTCTTTTAAGTGCTATGTGTTTATACAATTCATTATCTATTCCTGCTAACCACGTTGCTAAGAGAAGTTGATCAGCCTCATAGGACGTGATTAGGTCCTGTTTCTCATCACCAGACAATTCATATGTGTTATCATTTATTGCTTTAAGCCTATCCGCGAATTCCTGAAGGGATTCCGCGCTCCTTCTCTTAGTATTACGTAGCTTCTCTCGGTAAAACATAGTGCTATGTTTAGGTTCGAATCTTTTAATCAATTCTGCTTTAAGACCTTGATATGTCTCAGTTATTTTGCAATTATGGTCAACCGATATATGCCGGAATGCTGCTCCTGATAAACGCGACTTTAAAAAACGCAATTTCGTTGAAATGACAAAGAAACATATTTTATTATATTTTCATACCGTGAAAAAAATTCTTTAACGCTTCTCTCCCGGTTCACCACTGAATGTCACACTTGGAGACAGAAAAGTGCTTAGTAATTGTAATTCTCTCATTTCGTCTTTAGCTAAAGCTGTTTGAACTTCTAAATTCTCGACTCTTTGGCTAATTTCACTTACCGCTTGTTGCACGGTTTGTGCTTGGGACTGAGTGCCTGTACTAGTCATAATTTGGGTTGAAAACTACTCACCCCGTGTGGAAGATTGATGACACGCCCACTGCGACCCGCGTGAGGAATCGACCCGCGCCGCCGGCTGCACAACTCCTGCTCTGCTTGAAGACCTAACTCCTACTGACGGCTGGCTCGGTCTGCACTCGGCTCCGCGACGACTGTTACCCGGACTGGTACCGCTTTCGCCTCCAGATGTCTCTGCGACTGGCTGTTGCCCGCGCCGTTCGAATCGTTGCTTCTTGCGCGGTGCTGCGTGATTGTCACCCTATCTTGCACGCCACAGCCAAAAGGACCAAATTTACTCAAGGCCTATTATCTTAGTTGTTTTTTAGCTTCTTCTTCTTCTTCTTTCTTGTTATCTTTTTCTTCTTCTTTTCTTGTTTTCCTTCTTTTTCTCGCTGCGTTCAGTTTCGACCTCGGCTCTATTGAACGAGTTGTTCTTGGACCGATGGTTGGTTCGAAGACCACGACTGATCACCAAATGTAGCGGGTCTTTTCTCGCTACGGGTTTGTCATGGAATGGCTGAGTAGGCTTGGTGGCCGTTCGGTAACTTACTTGTCAGGATGTGTTACCAGATGACACGGCTCTGGCGTTCTTCTCGTCTTGCATACTAACTGACGCTACCAAGCTGCTAGAGGAATAAATAGTGTTGAGGTGAATATTACTGGAACATTCTATTGGTACACCTCTTGGTTTATTGACACCTTAGCTCCATATGATACATCTTGGCTGGCTTCCCTACAACAGAACTCCATAGCTTGCTACTGATCCAACGGACGAATGCTTTGTCTATCATGATATGATGACTATTAACTACTTGGCGGTGTGGCGCGCAGCGGAAGCTACTTCAACCGACATAGTGACAGTCGATCAATGTCCTAATGATGTCTAACCAACATAGTGTCTGACTAGACTGACCAACTCGACTGATCAACCCGACGGACCGGTTGCCAAGACTGACCTGACGGTCTAGCCTCGACTGACCTGACGGTCTAGCCTCGACTGACCTCTTACGACCCCTGGGCGTGTCCATATATCGCGACACCCAGAGTGACGTCGGCGTGACCGCTTTCCTAACACTACGGCTAGGTAGTCACCTTCCATCGTGTTCTCGAAACATCTCGATGGCTGGTCACGTATTGCTGCCATTACTGGGTCAGCTGTTTGCGTTAGCTACCTGAGCCTACGCTCGCGACCTCTTTGCTGTATTGCAGCTGATTGTTTTGCACAACCGCTGACAATATCGAAACCTACTTTCCTCGGCCGTTGTCCGCTACGCCGACCGCCTCACAGCTTATCGCTGCAACTTTACTTCTCTCACACTTCGAATATTATAATTACAATTTTGCCTATTACAATATTAAGGTGCGTTTCCACTGAGGCGACAAGGAGTATTTCAAGCGAAGCAACACGCTGCGACATGTAGTAAGCAACAATGACGCATGCTACACGTTGGGCCGTGTCGCCGGTCGTATGGGCCACTGTGCGACAAAAATATAACGTGTCGCACGATGTTGCCAGTCTCAAAGCGGTGGTGGATGAGTGCGACTGAAAACGGGCGACATGGAGTGGAATGTGCTGAAAACAACCTTATTTATTGACGATTACCATACTTCACCGGAGTTGTGGAATAACAAAAGTGCTTCATATAAAGACAGGAATGTTAAAAGTGACAAATTAATACTACTTGCTAACAAGTACGAATGTTCATTAGATGAAATAAAAAAGAAAATCAAGAATTTGAGGTCTGTTTTTCATCGTGAACATAAAAGGATTACTAAACCAAAGAGCGGCTCATCTCCTAAAGAAGATAAATGGTTTATTTATAAACTCCTGACATTTTTGTTAGATGTTGACATTCCAAGACAAACTTTTTTCAACAGCAGAAAATTATGAGGTACGTTAATTAATATCGAAAATTGCACTTACTTGTTTCTTTTCGGGTTTTGCGCTGCGTTTCTTTGCTGATAACGCCAACGTTTCGGCCCCAACCTGGAGCCTTCGTCAGGGCTTCTGCTTATCTGCTTATCTCGCCGTCTTGACACTTAATTCGAAGTTTATTATCACCGGCAAAGATGATTTTGTTTATCCGCCAAAGAATATTTACTGTTCCAAAGAGGTTTATGTATTATGGAGCGATCTTGTAGTTGTTACGTGTTCATTTGCTATCACACACTTCCACATTTGGCTTAAACCATAGCCGCCGTCTCTGTTGAAATTGTTAGGATTTTTATAAATTTCGATGGATTCCCTTATTTTTCCGTTCTAAAAAATAAGAAACTCGACGCATTTTGTGGACAAGATACGAAATATTTCTCTCTCTCAGAACGATCTTCTCGTCAGCTTTGACGTAGTTTCGCTTTTCAACAACGTACCAATAGAAGGAGTTATGGACATCATAAAGAAAAAATTTGATCATGAATGGAGCCAGCTGTTTCAGCATTGCTTGAGAACTACCTATTTCCAATGGAACAACAATTATTATGAACAGCAAGATGGAGTAGCTATGGGCTGTCCCCTCTCCCCAGTGGCAGCAAACTTGTACATGGAAAAATTTGAATGTGACGCAATTTCTACTACCACAAAGAAACCGTCAATCTGGTTTAGATACATGGATGACACATTTGTAGTTTGGCCACATGGAGAAACGGAGTTAAAAGTTTTTCTAGATCATATCAATAGTATTCATGCGAAAATAAAGTTCACGATGGAAATGGAAACGAATGGACAGCTGGCATTCTTGGATGTGCTGGTCAAAAGAAAAGAAGGGAAACTAACAAGCACTGTCTACAGAAAAGCTACACATACCGACCGCTATTTAAATGCTACGTCCCATCATCACCCTGCCCAAAAAAGAGCACTGATCAATAGTTTATTTTATAGGGCGGAGAGAATCGCGGATTCTGATCATATAAGGGAAGAAAAGAAACATCTTAATTGGGCCCTGCGACAGAATGGATATAGTAGTCAGATGATAAGCCGTGCTTTGAAATGCAGACAGCATAAGGACGACCACAAAAAAGAAATGGAACAAAAGAAGAAGGCTCTTCTCCCATATGTAAAGGGAGTCACTGAGAGGATAAGTAAAGTGCTGGCCAAAATCAATGTCCTACCTATCTTCACCAGTAAAAATAAGGTTAGAAGCATTTTATGGTCAGCGAAAGATCGTAGAGCGCCATTACAATCGAGTGGTGTGTATAAGATTCCCTGCGATTGTGGTCAGGTATACATAGGTGAGACATGCCGAGCAGTATCCGTTAGGGTGAAAGAACATCTTCGTCACGCCAGACTAGAACAAACCACGAAATCGGCAGTGGCGGAACACCAAGTAGAAGCAGGACACAAAATTCAGTGGGATAAAACTATGATCGTAGCAAAGCCAAAAGATTTTTTAGAACGGAAAATAAGGGAATCCATCGAAATTTATAAAAATCCTAACAATTTCAACAGAGACGGCGGCTACGGTTTAAGCCAAATGTGGAAGTGTGTGCTAGCAAATGAACACATAACAAATACAAGATCGCTCCATAATACATAAACCTCTTTGGAACAGTAAATATTCTTTGGCGGATAAACTAAATCATCTTTGCCGGTGATAATAAACATCGAATTAAGTGTCAAGACGGCGAGATAAGCAGATAAGCAGAAGCCCTGACGAAGGCTCCAGGTTGGGGCCGAAACGTTGGCGTTATCAGCAAAGAAACGCATCGCAAAACCCGAAAAGAAACAAGTAAGTGCAGTTTTCGATAATGACGCTTGCGAAAAGTGTGAAATTTTATATTACGTTAATTAATATATGTAACTTATTATTTTTGACAGAATAATTTACCAATGACAGATCCAGAGACGGAATAGGGGATATTCAATCGTTTTAGTTATACAAGTAAATAAAAGTAGTTTTTTGGTGGGTATAAAAAATATATATATTTTAAAAATTGTCGTAATTAAAACTTTACAATCAAACAAACTTAACACAGGCAAAACATCGCAGTGTTTACTGCACGTCTTGCCATCACCAAAAAAAAAGGTTCAACTAAATGCTAATGTAACATCTTCAACTTTAAAAGCACGTGCAACATAATATAACAAGTAGCCGACAGTAATGAATAGGCACGGCGGTAAATGTTAAAAGATAAGCCGAAACAATGGATAGAAGTGATGAAATGAATTCATGCATTTGCAAAAGAACAGAAAAATATTTAAATGTAAATAATACTTGTGACAGTTAGGAAAGGTTTCCTGAGGATGCAGAAAATAATCAAGAATGTAAAACGAGGAGGGGTGGAATGCCAGGCCTTGAAAATCGGGACATATTGCATCCCGATTTGGATTTTAAAAAATCCGGGACAAAAGCTGAAAAAAAAGGACTGTCCCGGCTACATCGGGACGTCTGTTCACCTTATGCATAACTATCTCCAGTAGCTAGGTACCTCAATGTCAACAATACTCGCACTTGAACTGGTATCGCTTCACGACAATTGGTGTCTGCTTTTTTCACCAAAGAAGTGACCTTTTCGACTAGGTAGTCAAACTCATGCCTGCTCATACGTGTGAAATTTTTGAACAGACTCCCATCATTTGAAATAAGTTTTTCAAAAAATTCCTGGCGATTCGTACTACTTTTAACAAATAAATCTCTGACCCACCACCTAGGTTTTTTCCGTTTTCTTCTTTTATTGCCATTTGCGAGGATCAAATAAGCAGCAGCTGCCACTGCTTCTGATGCCATGACGCACACTACTGGCCGCATAACGTGAAATGCTACAAGCAACGGCGACAAGTAGCAAGCGACAACTGGCAACAGATTCTTGGGCGACATTCGACTTGCGATAAAGTATGATGACGCACGGCGACATGTAGCAACAAAATAACTCATGTAGCATGCTACAAGTTGCTTCTTGTTGCCTCAGTGGAAACGCACCTTTATACAGGGTGGGGCATTTAATATGTTTTCTGGAAATATTTCGGAAAGAAAGCATTTTAACAAACAATAACCTATATAAAAAATAATCGTACAGTAGGGGGCTACAATTATGTGATATTGGTTTTTTCACAGGTGGCGCTGTTGTCGTTACAACAAGGTCAACTTAATTCTTTTAAATGGGAACCCCTAATTTTTTTTGAAGATTCCGATTCCTCATGAAAAAATAAAAATAGTTTGCTTAACTCACTTTTCTGTTAGCCCCACAGATGGCGCTGTAATGGAAGGTAATTTTAAAGGATATGACGAGGCTTGGAACATCAAAACATGACGCCGGACAAGTTTGGCAATTAGTCGTAATTTTGATTTGACGGTAGCTCCATCAGAATGGTGCGACTTACAATTGCGGAAAAAGTTGAAATGGTTCTTGTGTACGGTAAAGCTGGTCGCAATGCTATCGCTGCGTCTGCTTTATACGCTGAGAGGTATCCGGATTTGCATCATCCAAGTCCCATGACTTTTCGTCGAACTGTCAACTTATTTATGGGTACTGGCAGCGTGAAACGAAGCAGAGCTCGAGGACGATCGGTCACAGACGAAGACAACGAAGCGAATATTTTGACTGCTGTTGAAGTCAATCCACACATAAGTTCTCGACAACTTGAACAGATGTCAGGAATTTCCAGAAGAAGTATCCTGCGAATTCTCCACCGGCATAAATTCCATCCGTATCACGTGTCATTGCATCAGGAACTTCATGGGGAAGACTTCCAAAATCGAGTGAACTTTTGCAAATGGGTTCTGCAAGAAGTGAACAACAACCGTGACTTCGTTTCAAAGATCCTTTTCTCGGACGAAGCAAGTTTCACCAATCGTGGCCACGTCAACCACCATAACATGCACTATTGGGCTGAAGAAAATCCACATTGGATACGTCAAGTGGATCACCAACGACCATGGAGCGTCAATGTTTGGTGCGGTGTTATGGGAGATCATCTGATCGGTCCTTACTTTATCGACGGAAACCTTAATGCCGAAAAGTACAGCCGATTTTTGATAACTGAACTCCCAGTTTTGCTGGAAGATGTCCCTCTACAGGACCGCCTAACAATGTGGTATCAACATGATGGCTGCCCCCGCACATTTTTCGCATGAAGTCCACGATATTTTAAATCGCCGATTTCCGAACAAATGGATTGGTCGTGGGGGACCAGTGATTTGTCCGGCGCGTTCTCCGGACCTGACTGCGCCAGATTTCTTCCTTTGGGAATGCTGAAGGAAAAATGTTATGCGGAAATACCCACAACGCCAGATAACATGAAGCAGTGCATTCGTGATGCTTGCGCTAACATCAGTAGAGACACACTTCGAGCTGTTCAGGCATCATTTCTGCAAAGGGTCAGAAAATGTCTGGAAGTAAATGGTCACCTTTTTGAGCACCTGCTGTAGACATGGCTGCAAATAAGTAAGAAAAAGCATTTAAAAAATCAATTTCGTCATTATCCTTTAAAATTACCTTACATGTTTACAGAATGAAAAATACATGTAATTATTTAAACAATAAGTAAAATTATACACAAAAAACGCGAATATTCAAACGAATTATCATTTTTCGCGATTACAGCGCCATCTGTGAGGCTAACAGAAAAGTGAGTTAAGCAAACTATTTTTATTTTTTCATGAGGAATCGGAATCTTCCAAAAAAATAGGGGTTCCCATTTAAAAGAATTAAGTTGACCTTGTTGTAACGACAACAGCGCCACCTGTGGAAAAACCAATATCACATAATTGTAGCCCCCTACTGTAAGATTATTTTTTATATAGGTTATTATTTGTTAAAATGCTTTCTTTCCGAAATATTTCCAGAAAACATATTAAATGCCCCACCCTGTATACGCCACTCTGTCGATGAAGTGTAGTCAAAGGATGTTGAAATATGCAAATATACGCTAGTAAGCCTCGTCCACGTCAAAGGACTTTATATCAGCATGTGAATAAGTACGAATGTGGTAGACTGATTATTCTACGACAGTGTTTCTCAAAGTCAGTTGATCGTAGGGGGTTAGCGACAAGATTTCCGTAATGGCGGACTTGCTATTTCACGCACAATGGTGAATATTGCTTATTGTTGCTCATTGTCGCTATTAGTGCAGCAGTTTTTTCTCAAGGGGGTTTGCAGCGGCTTGGCAATTTTTAATAGTGGTAAGTGGAGCTTAAAAGTTTGAGAAACCAAAATTTAAGGACTTTAGGAACAAACAGTTTTGTTACTTATTCATATTAAAAAGAACTACTGCTGTGTAGCCAATACATAGAATATTTTTTCTTTGATACAGGTTTCCAAAGAATGAAGATCTACGATCAAAATGGATCAAAGCTTGCAGGAGGCAAAATTGGATGCCAACTGATTTCAGTTTTTTATGTTCAGCTCATTTTTCAGAAGATCAAATGGATAGAACATCACTGTCATCAACAAGACTGAGAGAAAATGCAGTAACAAATGTTTTTTTCTGAAAAGTGTTCCGTAGAAGTGTTCGCACTAATGTCTGTTAATTTTTAAGATTGAAGTAAATATTTTGAAAACAGAAACCATAGTTGTACGAATGTCACTGAGTGAAAATATATTCAGTCAGCTCAATGAGCACTCCCTAGACCAAGGTGTGTTACACAACCACACAGCCCTGCTTATAAGGGCAGTTATAAGAAATTATTTATCACTTAAGTTTAACTACTGGGACAAGAACTACGTAAAGAAAGGAGATTCCATTAGGAATAAATATACAAGATTGATTTTGTTTAAAAGTCAATAAATTCTTTCTTTAAGAGTTTTATCAATTTTGATTACTGAATGAGGAGCATTTTCTACATACATTTTCAATAAACTGCTCAGTAGTTTGTGTAAATGTAGGTGACATAATTAACGTACCATGTATTCTATGAGTGTACAGCTTCTGGTAAATGTGTTATTTTGCTATGTAGTTGTTTAATGTACTATGTATGCTATGCCTATACATCTTCTGGTGTGTGTATTTTTTTAATATGCAATTGTTTATCTGTAAATTGACACTTTCGAAATCCCACAGAGCCAGTCTCTTATATTGGGATCAATGGAAATTGAATGTATTGTATTGTATGTTATTTGAACCTCTTTCAAAATAAATATAAATCATTTTTGGTTAATATTTGAAATGCACACTTATTGATGTAGTTGAGATCTTTGAATTATTGCAAATAAAAGAGGTAATTGTGCTCTTTTATGATGAGTTCTAAAGTATTAAACATACAGAAATTGACTATTCCTGTTTTTAAAAATAATTTTAAGTGAAGTGGAAGTGGAACACATGATCTAGTCACAATTCCTAGCTACTAATCTAATTACCCTCTTATTATTTTTTTAATTATCTTATATACTTTGAGAGTTTAATGCTCCTGCATATACTTCTGCAATTGACGAATTGTAATTTTAAATTCCTGTATCATTTTTAGTGTACTATTCATCACTTGCTAATTTATTCAAATCCCGACACCTACACCCACCTACACCTTATGTTTGAAATAGAATGCCATCTTGAGGATATCGTTGTTATTTCTCTTCCATAGACTACTACTAATTATTCCACCAATATCTTTTCACACTCCACCACAAATATATGCCTTGAACACTCCCAGCATGCTCTTCCCCTCCTTCCTCCCAATACAGTGCTTTTATCATATCGGATCTTGACTCCTGCAATAATTTGCACTAACAAATTCAGCTGCTCTTTGACTTGCCCTCCAAATCCTCTGTTTGATACCTAGAATGTGGATCCCAAACTACACCACCATATTCAAGCAATGGTCTGACCAGAGTTTCATAATCCAATTCCGCAACTTCTCTGTAATATCCTCTTATCACCCTTTTGTAAAATTTTCCTACCATATTCCCAATGTGCTTTTCCCTAGTTGCGATTGTTATAAAATGTTGGGTCAAGATATTAACATTCAAGCCTTCAACAATTCAACCCTTTTCTTGGGTCTAGGCCATTAGAAGTGGGAAAATAATGGGGGGAATGAATTCGGCCATGACCTACTGACGGAACCATCCCGGCATTCACCTGGAGTGATTTGGGGAAAACTTTTCCCTATGGCTCAACGTCTCTTCGACGTTGAGGTCATTAGAGGTGGATAAGAACAGCTGGGTAGGAATACAGCCATGGTCGTTTGACAGAACCATCCCGGCATTCACCTGGAGTGATTTGGGGAAAACTTTTTTTTTCTTATGGCTTTACATCTCGTCGAGGTTGAGGTCATTAGAGGCGGGAAAAGGCAGGTGTCAAGGAATGGGAAGGAATTCGACCATGTTCTTTTGACAGAACCATCCAAGCATTCACAATGGAGTGATTTGGGGCAACTGTCAAAAACCCAAATCTAGGTGGCTGCACAGTGATTCGAACCCACATCCCCCAAATGTGAGGCCAGAAGGTAAATCCATTCACCCACTACACTGGTTCACGCCAAGTAAGTTCCCATAAGAAGATACATTTAGATATTAATGTCTAGAACGTGAAAATATTTTGTCAGTCCTTTACAGTACTAGGGATTTATTCAATAATTCAAAATTGCAATATGTTAGTTTTTTTTTTTTTTTTTTTTTTTTTTTTTTTTTTTACGCAGAAAAAAGAAGTTTTATTTCTGCATACAAAATTCCTATCAAAAATTATTTGGTTGTTGTTTTTCTTAAATCCTAATATTTGTAGGTTATATCAATTAGGGTATTTATAAATGTGACCCCACATATCTTCATTTTTAGTAATGCAATAATTAAAAACGAAGAAATTCTTCCATTCCATATACTTTCCATGTGTTTCTTGACCCTACCAATATGGCGAACTCCCCACCCCACCGCTCTCCACTGGGCGTCATTTTGTTGTATGGACAAGGTCCCTTACGTGGTCTCCTCTCTTTTCTTTGCCCCATGCTGCCAACTCTATCACATACAGTAAATTCGTGTGGCATTCTAAGATAGGTTTCCTTTTAACTTTGATATGAACTTTTCCTCGAAAGGTATGTTATTTGTAAAGTACTTACACCCTTACTGGACCAAAACCAACATCTGGTAATTAGTAAGAAAACCAGATCAAAGGTGATAGCTAAAACATTAATATTTTCTTCTGGAACAGAATATAAAGCACTTCTACTCACACCAAGGTCTGCGTGCACAAAGCAGCAGGTAAATGGTAGTTGACAATGAATTAAACCAACCTATGCCAAACTACAAATATTAATCCATTGAACTTATGTTTGAAAACTGTTTCTTATTACTTAAAAAATAATCTTACTATTTTAAGCGGTATATGTATACAGGATATAAGGAAGTGATAGCCATTGTAAATTACATAGATTTTTTTTAAAAAGAAAAAGATTATCAGTGAATGAACTATGGTTTGCCTTCAATAGTCAATTACAACAGGGAACTAATCTCGTAGCAAAATAAGTCAAACTTTTCCAATATGATTACAGATAAAACCTTGTATAATAGTTGATTACACTAGGAAAGAGACTGAGGAAATGTTTTCATCAAGATATACCTCTTTCAGATAGTGATTCTGAAGTGAAAATGATAGATTAAATAAGGTAAGCAGTATACTGAATCACAAAAATAACATACAATATAGGCACTTATCTACCATTTGTTTAGTTCAGTTGTTACCACAATGTAACTCTCCACAGTGCTAAAAAGCTAAATGTATTCTGTGAAGATATCATTCATTATTTAAAACAATAATATTGTAATTGTCTTCATTATTGTTGCTGTTACAAAATGCTTATTTTACCATAAATACTGCAGTAGTTACAATGGCTACCAAAAGGGCTGACCACAACTATGTAATATGCGTGACATACATGAAAAATCCAACATTACCCTGATACAGCAAAACTGATGACAGATAATAAACGAAAAATATTGATATTTCCTTTCTCCTACAACTTCAATGACTAAATAATCTCTCACAATGCCTCATGAGAAGTAGGTGAATGGAAGTAAGGCCATTGGTATGAAGTGGTAAATAAACTATCACTACAACAATGTATAACATAATCTGCTTATGAATAACGTTTAGTTCAAATATGGTAAAAGTACACCTGAACCAAAAGTTAATAGCTAAAACTACCTTTACATGGAATAAATTGAAACATTCTGTGCAATCTAAGAATGATTTCAACTGGTAATATGCATAAATCTATGGAGCGGTCTGGTAGGCTCAGTGGTTAAGGTGCTTAGTCCGGTCCCAGCTTCGAATCCCAGTAGGTGCAAGAATTTTGAGAGTTGTGTTTGATAATATGAGCTATTCCAGGATGATCCGTGGTTTGGATTCCACATTAAACTGTAGGTCCCACAGGAAAGGAACTGACCGTCCTACCTCAGACACAATGGCTTAGTATGCCTCCTTTGGGAGGATCCAACCAACCTTTGGGTTGTGAACTAAGTTAGGTAATAAATCTGTAACTATTATTATTACAAATATAATTTATGTATGAAAATAACCACAACATAACCAAGTTTATACACCAGGAGGCGTGGCAGCACTTGCTCAGTATCTGTAACAAGTTCAGTTCAGACTGTCCCAAAATGGAGGCTAATCGTGAAAAGACTTTCTGCGTCCTTGTACATGTGAAATGTATGTCTGCAAAACCAGTGAAACGTTCTTTTAGGAGGCAGTATAGAAAAGAACCACCATATAAACAAAGCATTTTGTAGTGGCATCACCAATTCAAGAACAATGGCTGTTTCTGTAAAGCAATGGTCGTGGAACAAATAGATCTTTTGTAGAATGAGAATAAAACTTGGATATTTTGTTGTTAATATAATATATAAATCATATTTGAAAGTATAATTCTTTGGAATAATTGGGTTTTGAAAGTAAATGATTCTTTTGTACTATCTACATACATTGATATTTCTAATCATTAAAATCAAAACACAAAATAATTAGAGAAAGATTTTTTTCTAAACCACATTTTATTTCTATATCTGCAAAAATATAGGCTAAAACAGATATTTAGTAAACCATTAGAAAACTGTGATATCCTTACAATTATATTCAGTGATTACATTTACAGGAAAATATCTATTACTCCACATCAAACTGAGAACTTGCAGAAAATATAATATTTTTAACAACTTATGAACTAACAGACATTGATCCAGATAACTAAGTATAAAACTACAAATATTACTCACATTGCTTGTACTACCTTAAAAATAATATTATCAAATAATTACAAAGTTTTTAATAAAATAGCTGTACTAATACTTCATTGAAATACAAGCTATGATGATATTGTTCAATTCAGTATTTATACTAGTTGTATTAACTTACAATTAACAAAAACCATTTAATAGCAACCCTGGGTTGATTTACACCGAATAATAACAAAACGCTTTGTGACAGACAGAGGAATTACAATATTAATTAATCATTTAAGATGATACTCATTTCAAAATTCTGTCATTGTTCATTTAGTTATGTGAAATAACATTGGATAGAAAAAAATAATTTGATGCAAGAAATGTAGAAACAAAAGATCAATCTTTATAAAAGAAATCTGCTCTCTTTCCATTCTTCTAGATGCCAAAATGATTTTCTCAGAAACTTTATTGGGAAGCAAAAATTAATCCAACATAATTAAAACATGCCAGATAATTTCTGATTACATATATATATGAAAGAAATAACACGGCGCTTTTATGAGTGCCTTTTCACATACTTAACTTTTTGAAAAATAACTCATGTCAATGTTCCTTCAATTTTTTAATTATAACACCATTTAAAAGAATGTACACAAACATTAAATGAAATAGTGGATCATCAAAATACATACTCTGGTGCATTTTATGATTTCTAGAAAAAAAATGAATCCTACTAAGCAAGTAAAGAGTTACAGACTGCATAAACGATTTTCCACAATGTTACAAATAACTGGGCATTCACCTTATAATTCAAGTTGAGCAACCAGACTACAATATATTTTCTACAAAATTTACAAGAAAATAGGCATTCATCTCAAGGAATCCCCTTCTGCATTTTAAGAGTACAAGACTTTGCAAAATATATTCCATAAAATTTCGAACAAATTGAGCATTCCCCTAAATGAAACCTAGTAAGGCCTTTATGAATTACAAACCATTTAATGATTTTCAATCAATTTTAAAAGAGATTAGGAAACCATCTTAATAAATACTCTTTTGCCATTCACGTTTCAGACTGCATAAAATATTTTCCACAAACTTAGAAGAGAAAATAGACATTCACCTGATGAATCCGCTTATGTGTTTTAAGATTATTGGACTGTGTGGAAATTTTTTTCACAAACTTAACAAAAAACGGTGGTTCAATTACGAGGCCTCTTGTGCTTTTTGAGACTCCCAGATTCTGTAAAAGATTTTCTGCATGAATATGGCCATTCACGTAAATGAAGCCTCTTGTGCCTTTCAAGACTCTGAGAATGTGGAAAAGGTTTACCACATACTTCACAATAAAATGGCCGTTCACCTACATGCATTCGCTGGTGCCTTTTTAGACGTCCAGTATGCATAAAACATATGCCACAAAATTCACAAGTAAATAGACGAGCTCGTAAATGAATACTCCTGTGAACTTTGAGGTAACGAGGCTCTGTAAAACATTTCCCACAAACTTCACAAGAAACTGGCTGTTCACCTAGGTGAAGTCTCTCGTGCCTTTTAAGACTCCCAGACTGCGTAAAAGATTTCGCACAAACTTTACAAGAAAAAGGGCGCTCGCCTATATGAATCCTCTTATGAATTTTGAGATGAGATGGCTGTGTAAAAGATTTTCCACAAAGTTCACAAAAAAATTGCTGTTTACCTATATTAAGCCTCTTGTGCTTTTTAAGACTCCCAGACCCTATAAAAGATTTCCTACAAACTTCATCAGAAAATTGTTGTTCACCCGAATTAACCGCCTGATTTCCTTTCAGAGGCTCAGGATTTGTAAAAGATTTTCCGCAAACATAAAATGAAGGATCATTAGCATGTATAATCTGAAGCCTCTCGATGCAGGAAGGCCACATTAATGATTTTTCAAATATTTCTGTTATTGGTGACTGTTCATTAGACAGAATTATCTCATTGTTTTGTGTATATTTTAATCCCTTACTGACGCTTTTCCAAAAGAATTGTTCCTTCTTCATAGGTTTTTTCACATGTGTACTTGCAGGAAGTTGCTGCTCATAAATGTGACTGTTACAGTTACAGTCATAATTATTTCTAGAAATAAAAACAGAATTTCAGATTATTATGTGGTGATGATACATTAGAGAAATGTATTCAAATATAGCTCTTAGAAATTATAATAGTGGTGATTTATGTTACTAGTAGTTAGAAATTCTTTTCACACATACCTACTGTTGCAAGAAGAAATAATCACCCACTCACCATTACTCAACAGAAGCAGTATTTAGACTTATATTAATGAATTATTCTTCATTTCGTTTACTATTAATACCATTTCAATTTAGCACCTTCTAAAGTCAACAGAATATTTCTATGATTTATTTACTAATATTCTAAAGTTTGGGTTTTTATTCGTTGGACTCTTTAGAACCACTTCATGTCATTTTTTTATTTTTAAAAAATTTTAAATATGCCCCTACACATTCCTTCTGCTTAGCTGTCAAAATTCTTTTCTTTTTTTTTACTTGGGCTTTATGCCTCATTGACAGCGAGGTCATTAGAGGTGGGATGAGATTGAGGTAAGGAACGGGAAGGAATTAGGGCCCTGGCCTTTTTGAAGGAAGCATCCCAGCATTCACCTGGAGTAATTTGAGGAAACCTTGGAAAACCCAAATCTGGATGCCCAGATGGGGATTCAAACCTGCCTCCTCCCGAATGTGAGACAATACTTTTTCAGTGATGCTAGAAAGAAACTAGTGGAATTTTAAATCCAAAGGGCGAAATTGTTTATGGCCAAGAAGATATTGCCAGAACATATGATGATGAAGTATTAAATTCATCAACACTTCAAGGGTAAACAGGTGTAGATAAATATTAATTAATTAATTAAAAGACCATATTTTGAGGGAATAATTTGATTAAACATTAAAACTGTTAAAAGAGAGGAAAGCGCCGAGGTAAGCTGAACTTAAAAAGCATCAGGGAGTAAAACAAAATACAGACCTACATTACACAGGAAAAAACATTTGAAAATAAATATGAAGGCTTTCCAAAAATAATATTCGTTTCCCATGCATCTAAAATATTAACATCAATAGTATAACATCAGACTGAATAGAGGACAAACCTAGAACTAACTAATGACCAGTCTGGCTTCAGAGAGGGAAGAGGTGCAAAAGATGCAATATTTGCTGCGAAATGTATAAGGAAAGACAAGGATATGTATATAGCCTTTATAGATCTGAAGAAGTCTTTTGGCAATGTCAATTGCAACAAGATGTTTTCAACTCTGAAAAGAATTGGATTAAAATACAAAGATTGAAGATACATATAGAATGTATATGAGAATTGAAACAACAGCAATCCAATTTGGAAAATGCAAAGTGGAGTCAAAGGATAGAAAGGGAGCAAAGCAAGGTTGCAATAATTTCCCTGTTCTAACCAGTGTGATTTGTAAAAATCAAATGATGCTATGAGGGATCAAGTAAAGGCAGGAATTTCCATTCATAGCCAAAAAATAGATATGCTGAGATGTGGAGATGACATTGAGGTTGTTTCAATAAATTAATTTGGGTAAAAAATTTGGAAAAATAGAAAAAGTCCTTACTAAGCATTGTAACCTTATATACAAAAATGAATACAGTTAAAATTAAATGAACAATTAATTGAGAAAGTTAAAGAATTCAGATACAAAAGTAGTATAGTGGCAGAAAATGTGAAAAGCAGAAAAGAAATACTATCAACAATCAACCAAGCAAAACATGCTTCTAACAAATAAAAAAAAATCACTTCAAACAACATCAACATCTCAACACATATAATTCATGCATAACACTCACTATACGCAAGTGAATCAAGAACCAAGAGGATGGTGGAAAGATAACCACTGGAGGAATTTCAGGTCTGGTAATACAGACGAATGAGGAAGATAAATTGGATGGATTTTGTCACTAATTATTGAGTATCCAGAAGAGTTTCTGAGGATTTAATTTTCTGGATGGACAAAATGATAAGACTATGTGTCATGACATAACAGTCTGCATGGGGTTACACTTGAAGGAGAGATTGAAGGGAAAAACCAGAGAGGAAGAGTCAACTTATGCTGTATCAACCAAATTAAAAAGATATGAAATACAACAGCTATAGAGTATAAGAAAGGAATTCAGTGAAGTGGCATATATGGAGCATTGTTACAAATCATTCATCCAAATGACAAGGGACTGCCACCACCTTATGAACACCATATTCTTCTACTGTGTAAGGATTATTTTCTCAATAATTAAATACTCTGAAGTGTATTTGTATTGTTTACCTCTTTTTGATGTACTAACACCATCATATTTTATATTAATTTATTCCCCTGTTCGAATTTTTATACACAAACACACCACATATTATATATTACATTATTTATCATCCTCATACCCTCAAATAAATAATAAAATAGCTCAATTATATTATTATTTACTAAGCGCATTCTAAGCCAATTATAGGAGACAAAAACAACTGCCTTCCATAGACTCCCCCGATCTTAGCTCAATTCCAATCAAATTGGATCCATATTATTGTGCCATGCCTAATTAATTACATTAAAAAAAATTTCATTACTTTCCTAGAATATCCTCTCCCTACCATCTCTTATATGTTCAATTAAAACATACCTTAATACTCCTCAATGAGTCCTTAATAACTGACTTTTACCTAATATGTCAACGTATTTACAGTTTATGTCTGTCACTATGACTCCCTGCCCACTAGAGACAAATACAACACCTTTATTTTACAAAGAAATTAAATTCTTATTTCAGATTTCAGAGGTGAGAATAGAATGAGTCATTATTAGGTGGGGATTTAAATTTACCAGGTGTAAACTGGGAAGGAAATAAGATTAATAACACACGGGAACAAAGATTTGCAATATACCTTAATAAGGGAAGGAGGATTTACACAAGTGGTAGAGCAAAACACTAGGGGACAAAATATTTTGGATATATTTCTAATTAAAGCCTGATGAAAACCTTGTGGGATATCAAGTAACTGAAGGAATAAGTGATCATGAAGCAGTTCTGATGGATATTAGAGGATTCAGTAAAGCAGCAGCCAAACTTGAAGGGGGAAATAGGTACAATTATAAAAAGGCACAGGTTTCAAATTTGAAGAGATATTTCAGGGAACAATTCAGCAAATGGAAGGAAGGCACAAGTACAGTAGAGTCAAGGTGGGAAGAGTTCAAGGAGATAACAAGAAAGGGGGAAGAAAAATTTATTCCAAGGCAGAAATAAAGAGCAGTAGAGAACCTATATACTATAATAGGGAAGTGAGGAGGTTAAAGAGGTTGGTAAGAAGAGAACATAACAGAGTTAAGAGACAGCAGGGTAGTAGGGGAATATTTAAAACAACTAAACAAGGACTTAATAACAGCAAAGAAAGTGGCTAAAGATGGGTTTATGAAGAGTCTTGTCAGTGCAGGATGACCACTGACTGATGCATCTAGAAATTTCTATGGCTATATCAGGAAACTGGGGGAAGGGAGGGTGTAGAGATGCTCATAGATAAGGATGGAAAAGTAGTTACTGAGGATTTGAAAAAGGCAGAGATTTTAAGTAACTGGTTTAGTGAGAGCATTAGGGACAATGAATCAGAAACGGAGGTCAAATTCAGAGAACGAGCTTAACAATACAATTAGAAATGAAGATACTAAAAAATTTGAAATTCATCCTGAAGAAATCATGAAGGAAATAAGCAAGCTGAAAAAACATAAGGGGCTGGTACAGATAATATTACTACAGATATCTTAAAGATAGTCGGATGTGACATTGTACCTTATCTTGAAATAATATTTAAATTGAGTCTGGATACCTTGCTGCTTACCACAAGACTGGAAAAGTGCGATAGTAGTACCGGTACATAAAGGAGGGGTTAGAAATAGAGTCGAAAATTACAGGCCAATCAGTTTGACTTCAGTGGTAGGTAAATTATTGGAAAGATTGATATGCAACATAAATGTAGAGGAACATAAGTGGTTTTCAAGTAGGCAACATGGGTTCAGGCAAGGATATTCATGCAGAATCTCAGTTGGTGGGATATATGCAAGATATTTCAGATGAAATGGACAAGTGGAGGCCAAATTGACAGTGTAGCAATAGATCTGTCAAAGGCGTTTGACAGAGTAAGCCACAAAATGGTAGTAAATAAGGTAAAAACCATTGGAGTGGATGAGAAAGTGATTTGCTGGGTTGAAGAATTTTTAAAAGGTAGAAAACAGAAAGTTAGGGTGGGAAATGTAGTATCAAAAGAAGTGGAAGTAAAAATGGGAGTGCCGCAGGGTAGCAGTATTGGGACCATTGCTATTCATTATTCTAATGAATAATTGTGTTGATTGTTTACTATCTGAAATTAGATTGTTTGCAGATGACATAATGCTGTATAAAAGGTACAAAACGATAGAGGATCTGTAAACAGTTGCAGGGTGATCTGGACAGGATATCTAGTTGGGTTTGTAAACATGGGATGAAGATAAATGCAAAGAAGAGTCAGCTTATTAGATACACAAATAAAAAACAAAAGGTTAATTATGAATATAAGGTGGGGAAAGAATTGCTTGCTGAAGACTTGAAATGTAAATATCTTGGCATTACTTGTGATAACAAGCTTAACTGGGCAGGACACATTGACAGGTCGTAGGAAAAGGTTTCAAAGTTCTGCACTTGTTGGAGAGAGTGATGAGGGCATGCACGATAGAAGTAAAGGAATTGGGTTACAAAACCTTGGTCAGACAATTGCTCGAATATGGTAGTGTAGTATGGGACCCTCATTTTACGTATCAAATACAGGAGTTGGAGAGGCTGGCAAAAAGGGCTGCTAGATTTGTTTCTGGAAACTATCGCAGAATGCAATCAGTGACGGATATGATAAAGGAGCTGGAATAGGGATTCATTGCAAGACAGGAGGAGGATGAGGAGGGTCATGGGAGTGTACAGGGCATATACTGGCGATGAGGCATGGAAAGATATTGCAGTAGGTATGAAAAGTAGTTAATGGAAGGGAAAAGATGACCATGACCACAGGCTGGCACTCGAATTTCAAGGCACAAGGGTGTGGGAAGATTTTCTTTTTTAGGTAAGGGTGTCAAGAATTGGAATGAATTTACCAAGGGGAATGATGAATAACCTACCGAAAACGTTAAAAGAATTTAAAGTTAAAATTTATAGAGGGCAAATGTAGGTGAGTGTAGGATAGGGGGTAGTTGGATGTGTAGGGAAATTGCCACCGGAGCGTTTGCTCCATTGCAATTAAATTAAATTAAATTAAATCTTGTAGCATTATAAAATGGCCCTTTTTGGCAGTTATCTTAATTCCATTATGACTAACCTACCTACACGTCAGAGGTATATATATACTCCCTCAAATAAGAATTCAGCTACTAATAGTGCCAATAAAAAATGACAAAATAAGATAATGGTTTAGCCATAACTCTGAAGGTATTCATGAAGATGTAGTTGAAAAATTTAAAAATACGAATTGGAGAGGAATTCAGGCCATCCAATATCTTAAACCAGTAAGTAATTCCTTATGTCACAAATGATTATTTAATAGAATACTAACCCATGACTCACAGTGGCCACTCTGTGCAGCCTTGAGTCAGTTTCATATTGATTTTTTGTATCGTTAACATATCAGATGAGCAAGAAAGATTGATATGCAGAGAAATAGAGCAAGAAGTATCTGACACTCAAAACTGGTGGTGGGGGGAGGAGGGGGGGAAGAATGATTTTATACCACAAAACTGACAACTATCAGTACTTGTTGACTGCTAACCAGAGATCCTGAGAGCTACAGAAAAATTCAATAGAATTTGGTGATATATACACAACTGTTTCTGAATACAATTTGTATCTTGTGTGATGATGGGAAGCCACTGCATCAAAAACCTAAAGGGTATCCAAAGATGATGTACACTCTCAAATTGTGTGATAATACAACTGGCTTCTTCCTAAGTAAAATATTCCAGAGGGAAAATAGTGCTCAATTCAGATATCCAGGTAGGGACTGTTAGTGAGGAATCATCAGAAATGGAAAACTTCTAAGAGTTGGGTCCATGGAATGTGAGAAGTCATAATAGGGCAGGCAGATAAAAAAAAAGAACATTTTAAAAGGAGACAATTTTATGTAAATTAGATGTCATTGGAATTAGTGAGATAAAGTGGAAAGATGCACAGTATTTCTGAAGAACACATAATAATTAACACTAAAGCTGAAATTAAAGTTACTGGTGTAGGATATATAATGATCAATAGTTATTATAAATAGTTTAATGATAAGATTATTTTGATCAAAACTGATACTTATATATTTATAACCATATTAGTCTTGTCCTTGTATGTAAGAGTTAACCAGATGAAGGTAACGATGGCAGTTGCCGAAACGTTGTTAAAAGATCTAAATAAATCAATTAACCGGCAGAAATCCCGTGAGTTATTTATTTCAACAATACGCCGAGAAAAACTAAAATGTCATATATGCCAATGTCACAGGAAGATGATGATGAAACAGTGGAAATATGTATAGAAATTGAAGAACTAACCAAATGTGTGAGGTTGGAGAGATATCTAATAATCATAGGGGATTGGAATGCATATGGGGAAAAGGAAAAGAGGTAAATAATGTAGGAAGATTTGATATAGGATAAAGAAATGAGCAAGTATGCAAGTTTAAGAATTTTGTGACAATATAAACTCGCCTTGACGAAGAAACTATATAATAACCACTCACAAATGGTATACAGCTGGAAATGTCCAGGGGATACTGGTACATAGTTATGAGTTAGATTATATCATGGTAAAAGAGAGTATCAGGAATGCAGTTTTAGACTGTAAAGCATATACAGGAGCTGATTTAGACTCTGACCACAATATGTTAGTTGTGAAGTGCAGGCTGTAGTTTATGACAATGGAGAAGCAATATAAGCATAACAGACTGGAAGTAAACAAATATAAATGATCCAACAGAAGAAAGAGAAAAAACTACTGAAACGGTAAATGTAGGAATAAGAAATAACTAGGATGAAAGGACGAATCAAATGTGTTGAAGAGAGAAATAATTGAAGCTGGTTAAGAAAGATTAGGCTTTAGGAAACAAGCCACCTAATTTAGAAATCAAATAAATTGAAAAAACATAAACAAAAATTAAAAGTGGCTGCAGATGATGTGCAAAGAAGTAAAAAAGGTAAAGGTCAAAGGTAAAATATAGATAGAGCTAACCACTAAAAAAAAATACATAGAGGAACTAAATGATGAGGATGATTTGAACAGCAAAGCACTGGATAAAGAAGGCAATGTCATTATTGATGACTTGAGATAATTTATTTTAAGTACAAAATTTGGCAGAGCTCTGAATGATTTGAACTCGAATAAGATGGTTAAAAATTGATGAGAACCCTTCAGAACTTCTAAAATCCTTAGGAGAAGAAGGAATCTGAAGATTATTCAAACCAATATCCAACAGATTTTCAGAAAAGTACCTTCTTCACACTTCCAAATAACACACAAGCAGAAAAATATGAGAATTATCAAATGATTAAAAATCACTGGCTACAATATGCACTCCATAGCAATGTAATTAAATTAAATACACAGAAGAATAGAAAGGATTGTAGAGGAGATAATAGGTGAAGATCAGTTTGAGTTTAGTAAAAACTGCGTTTAAGGAAAAGCAGTTCTGGCTTTAAGTTCATACTTGATTTGCAAGTCAAGGAAAACAAAGATACTTTTATGGCGTTTGTTGATTTAGAAAAAAAACTTTTGCTAAAAAGGAAACCACAATAAAATATAGTAGAAGAATGGCTGTAATAAATATAGAGGATCATTAGAGATATGCTTCAGTTAAATAGGGGGTGTGTCAAGGATATAGTCTTCCAATTAATATTTATCTTGTATACAGAGACACCAATAAATAAAGTAAAAGAAAAATCTGAATGTTCAAAGTGTTTAAGGAGAAAAAAATCACTATGCTATAAATTGCTGATGACATTGTCTTGTTAGTAGAAGAGACTAATGATTTTGACAAATTACTGAATGACAAGAACAAAATTCTGAACAAAGATTTTGGACTAAATGACTAAATACAGGCCAAAACAACACAAACGTGATAAAATAGAACAGAAATGAAAGAATATTAAATTTAAAAAAAGGATTTGATGTAACAGGAGAAGTAGGTTAATTCTGCTACTTAGGAAATAAAGTTACAACAGATGGCTGAAGAAGAAATGCTATCAAAAGTAGAATAGCACTAGCAAAAAAAGCCTTCATTACAAGATAAATCTTTTAGTTTTAAATATAGATATAGGATTAAGTAATTTTTAAAACTATATGTAGAGCACAGCACTTTATGGTAGGTACACATGAACTTTAGGAATAGTAGAAAGAAGGAAAATTGAAGCAATTGAATTATGGTGCGATAGAAGAAGGCTGAATATTAAGTAGACAGATAGTGTATGAAATCATATTTTGGAGATGATGGGGGAGAAAAGAAATTGAGGAAGAGTCTTATAGAAAGAAGAGACAATGTGGTGGATAATATTTGAGAAAGGCATGATTGGATAATCTGTTAGTAGAGGGAACAGTTGAAGGTAAGAACAGTAAAGATTATATGGAGATATATGAAGAGATAATTAAGGTTTTTGGTTGTAAAGGGGATATTGATTTTTTTAAATGCTTAATG
>JARYHS010004276.1:0-42000 GCA_031002005.1 Vandiemenella viatica
GAAAAAGGTAAAGATTTTAAGTAACTGGTTTAGTGAAACCGTTAGGGACAATGAATCAGAAACGGGAGGGTCTAATTTGGAGAACGAGCTTAACAACACAATTAGAAATGAAGATACTAAAAAATTTGAATTTCATTCTGAGGAATTCATCAAGGAAATAAGAAAGCGGAAAAAACATAAATCGACTGGTGAAGGTAATATTACTACACATATCTTAAAGATAGTCGGATGTGACATTGTACCATATCTTGAAATATAATTTAAATTTTGTCTGGATATTTGCTGCTTAGCACAGGACTGAAAAAGGGCGATAATGGTACCGGTACATAAAGGAGGACTGAGAAAAAGTCGAAAATTACAGGTCAATCAGTTTGACATCAGTGGAAGGTAAATTAATGTAAAGATTGATATGCAACCATATCAGAAATATATGTGAGGAGCGTAAGTGGTTTTCAAGTAGGCAAGATGGGTGCAGGCAAGGATATTCATGCGAATCTCAGTTGGTGGAATATATGCAAGATATTTCAGATAAAATGGACAAGGGAGCCCAAATTGATAGTGTGGCACTAGATCTGTCAAAGGCGTTTGACAGAGTGAGCCATAAAATAGTAGTAAATAAGGTAAAAACTATTGGAGTGGATAAGAAAGTGATTTGCTGGGTAGAAGAATTTTTAAAAGGTAGAAAACAAAAAGTTATGGAAGGAAACGCAGTATCAAAAGAATTTGAAGTAAAAATGGGTGTGCCACATGGTAGCGTGTTGGGACCATTGATATTCATTATTCTAATGAATAATTGTATTGATTTCTTACTATTTGAAATTGAATTGTTAGCAGATGACATAATGCTATATAAAAGGATCAAAAAGGTAGAGGACTGTAAACAGTTGAAGGGTGATCCGGACAGAATATCTAGTTGGGTTGGTAAACATGGTATCAAGGTAAATGCAAAGAAGAGTCAGCTTATTAGACATACAAATAAAAAATGATTAATTCTGAATATAAGGAGGGGGGGGGGGGAAAGAATTCCTTGCTGAAGACTTGAAATGTAAATATCTTGGCATTACATTTGCTAACAAGCTTAACTGGGCAGGACACATTGAACAAGGAAAAGGTTTCAAAATTCTGCACTTGTTGGAGAGAGTGATGAGGGGATGTACGAGAGAAGTAAAGGAATTTGGTTTAAAAACTTTGGTCAGACCATTGCTTGAATATGGCAGTGTAGTATGGGACCCACAGTTTGCGTATCAAATACAGGAGTTGAGAGGGTGCATAAAAGGGCTGCTGGATTTGTTTCTGGAAATTATCGCAGAATGCTGTCAGTGACAGATATGATGAAAGATCTGGAAAGGGATTCATTGCAAGACAGGAGGAGGGTGAAGAGGCTCATGGGAATGTACGGGGCGTATACTGGTGATAAGGCATGGAAAGATATTGGAGTAGGTATGAAAAGTAGTGCACGGAAGGGAAAAGATGACCATGACCACAAGCTGCCACTCGATTTCAGGCACAAGGGTGTGGGAAGATTCTCTTTTGTAGGTAAGTGTGTCAGGGATTGGAATAAGCTACCAAGGAAAATGATGAATAATTTACCGAAAGCGTTGAAAGGATTTAAAAGTTAAAAAAATTGTAGAGGGCAAATATAGGTGGGTGCAGGATAGGGGAACGATGAATGTGTAGGGAAATTGCCACCGGAGCGTGTGCTCCATTGCAATTAACTAAAATTAAATTAAAATTAATTTTAATTTGCAATGGAGCGCACGCTCCGGTGGCAATTTCCCTGCACCCACCTACATTTGCCCGGTATAAATTTTAACTTTAAATTCTTTCGACGTTTTTGGTAAATTAGTCATCAGTTCTCTTGGTAACTTATTCCAGTCCCTGATACCCTTACCTAAAAAGAGAATAATGCCTGAAATCGAGTCCCAGCTTGTGGTCATGGTCATGTTTCCCCTTCCACGCATTACTTGTAATTCTTCAACCAATACCTTTCCATGCCTCATCACCAATGTATGCCTTACGGAAATCTCAGGCTATTTTTTAATTTCTTTAGAATCAGTAGAGCTAAGAAAGGTGCACCAACGCCGATAACGACTTTAGGGTTTGGAGGTACGTACGATCTGCCTAGGAAACAGGAGTTTTTTTTTTAACTGCTTTACGTCTTTCAACAGCGTGGTCTTTAAAGACGGGAAAGGAAGGGGGCAAGGAATGTGAAGGAATTCGGCCATGGCCTTTTTTAGGAAGCATCTCGGCATTAGCGTGGAGTGATTTGGGAAACCATGGAAAACCCAAACCTGGATGCCCGGACGGGGATTCGTACCGCCGTCCTCCCGAATGCGAGGCCAGAACGCTATCTATTACACCACCACTCTCGGTGAAACAGGAGAGCTCTATATAAAAAAAGGGCCCAAAAACTATGACGTCGGTGAGGAACGGGGGTTCCCCTCAATATCTCACAAGGCGAATGCCGAGCTGCTTCCTTTTATAGGCCATGGCCGAATTCCTTCCCGTTCCTTGTTTCCAGATGTCACCAGATCTCACCAAATGCTGTGCCAGAGGTGAAGGGCAATTTACGGGCCTACGAATATCTCCACAGAGACAGGGATTTGAAACGGGAACCTTCAGAAAGCTCGTCAACGAATTGCGATACCAAAACGTGGCAGACACACAGTAAGTCTTTGTTTAACTCGTTTATAGAACTGAAAATCATGTGATGTTTTACAGTGGGAGTGGTTAAATGTCAATAGGTCGTTATAAAGAAAAGGAGAAAATAATGGTGCAGTAATGCACATAGCGTGTGAAGCACTTTAATTCAGTACAAAGAATAATGGTGCATTGATTTATAACAAATTACATTTTCAGAAACAGTGTCGACATTGGTAATTATCAACAAAACTCATTAGGACTTTTTGATTGCTGATTAATAATCTGTTGTCTCCAAAGCAAATGTAGCATTTATATCGTAGCATACAAGTCTCACTCCATTCGGATGCTGCAGCCACACGTTAATTCGATTTTCACCTTTAACTGATATTTCAAATGGTAGTTGTAATTTTAACCGTGGAAGCTTCAACTTCTTCACACCGTAGGTACCCTAGAAAATAACAAGAAGATTTAAAAGCCTCTGACCTCACCAGTACAATAGAAAATTCTTCCTTTTGTATAAATGACGTATGGTTACCTTTCTGACAGGGCATCCACATGGCAAACCAGGTATGCATTTTTTGTGCCTCTTGAAAATTTCACAGATGTCAGGATACGTGCATGAGCCAAAATTTCCGATTAAAGTTTTGGTGCACGGTATTATTTTCGGGGGCTTAGCGCTATAATTCCAAATTTCGAAGCTTGCCTGCAAAAGAGAGCTCAAGTTATTTCTGACATTAACAATAAAGATAACATTGTGAAAAACCTTTAGAAGAAAAGGCACTGAAAAAGACGATTTCATTTTAAAACAAATTATAAAAATAATAGAACGAAATGCATTGTTGCTAGAATTAATTGGTTTTCCTGTTTTCTCTTAATGTAGTGCACAGAGCAGTAAATAAATAAATACAGTTTACTGTAATTTAAAAGTTGTCTTCTTTATCTGGACCGTACAGCCACGGTTTGGAAACCACCAAGGAATAGCTGCCCCTATTCTCTGTTGCTATTATGCAAAATCTTATTAAATTCTTTGAACCCCAAACAAATTTCCAAATTGTCTCAACTCCACCTATACACTTTCACAACCTTGGACAACAGCTTTGAGAAAACACCACATAGTCAAATTCTCTTATTGAATCCTTCGGTTTTTGTGTGGTTGTACAAGGTTAAGTTAATAGTTATCCGCAATTTATTTATTTAAAGATTTATTTAGCCTCGCAAGATTAGGGCTGTCAAGCCCTCTCTTACATCATAACAGGTGTTTATAATAAATAATTTACACCTTAAGGAAACTAACGGTATACAACACTTATTGACATTTGGCTCAAATTAAGTTTAAAAAAAACTTAATAATATTTATGAGTAAAATACTAACTAAAGTCTTAATAATATCCATGTTTAACTAGTGAATCACTTAACGGTATAAACTAATGCTAGTGAAGGTTGAAGAAGTCAACGCTACAAACTCATTACTGGTAGGCTGAAGAAACAGGACACAGACTAATAATAGGGAAGGCAGAATAAATAGGTGGACAAAGTACAAATCAATACAATACAAATCTAAGAATAAGTAATGCATGTAAGAAGAGGTTGTTCAGCTAGTGCTTGAGTAAGTAATGCTGTCTCAAAAGAATTTTAATTGGGCCGATTTTTTTGATAGTTCTAATTTTCAGGGGAAGATCATTCCACAATCTAGCCGCTGAAATGAAGAAGGAATTGGCTAGGTTTTCCGAACTAGTGGGAGTGGATGGTTAGTATGTTTGAGTTCATGGATCTGGTGTTAATATTATGGAAAAGTCCTAGGAATGAGACTTTGGAACAACGGTAGGCGGGAGTTTTCAGATGTGTGGAATAGTCGTCGATCCCAAACGCGCAACCACTGTAAGCGGTCGTATGAAGGTGAGACATGGTCGTACAGTCGCAGGTCACAGATGAACCTTACGCAGGAGTTCATAACAAGTTCAAGTTTCCTTATGTCTACCGAACTCAGATCTTGCTGAACAACGTCACAGTAATCGAGATGGGGAAGCACAAGGGTCTGCAACAATTGCTTTTTCAAATGAGAGGTGAAGAATTTCTTACATTTTACAGAGCATGAAGAGAAGAGAAGGCTTTACGACATACTGAGACAGTATTCTCAAACCATTTTAAATTATTATCTACTAGGACTCCCAGATCTTTTACAAAATCGCTATAATTTAGCTCTGTTCCTTGAACTTTTATTTTTGGGAGATTTGCTGCCCACCAGTTTTCGACTAGCAATTACAACAGCCTGAGATTTAGAGGGATTTATTTTTAATCCAAGTCTCTTTGCTGAATCAAGGTCTGCATGTATTTGCTGTATTATAGACAGTATATCATTTGGTGATGCACTAAGGTATAGTTGTAGGTCGTCAGCATACAGATGGTAATAGCAGTAACGTAAGATACTAGACACATCGTTAATATATATATAGAAAGAAAAAGTGGTCCCAGGACTGAGCCCTGGGGAACACCACTTTTTGCAGTCTCCCATGGCGATCTGCAAATGTAGTTATAAAATTTATTATAATACAAATAGGAAACTTACATGTATATAATTTTTCAACATAGTCACAATTGCATTTCAACGCACTTGGTCCGTCGTTGCACAAGCTTCCTGATGCCCTCCTGAAAGGTTTTCGGTTGAGTTGCAAGGAGGAAGGCACCGCTTCTTTCACTGTTTCGTCCAAGGGAAATCTACGGCCCCTTAATGCCTCTTTTAGGGGACCATACAAGTGGTAGTCAGAAGGGCAAGATCAGGACTATACCGAGCCAGTAATGCAAAGTTGAGTTTCTGCAGCGTTTCAGCATGTGTGTTTGGGCATCGTCGTACAACAACACAACACCTTTCGACAGCAGTCCTCGGCGTTTGCTTCAGCTTGTCAGTAAACATCTCACTATAACGCGCACTGTTTGTTGTTGTGCCCCTCTCCTGATAATGTTCCAGTTCTGGGCCTTGTGATTAGTGTTGCCACTTCCAGGTTGTTAAAAATCTGGATGGAAGGTCAAAAAAATTGGGATGGAAGATAAAAAAAAATTGGGGTTGGAAGGTAAAGAAATCGGGATTCGGTGTTGCAAATCGTCACTTCTCCAAAAAATTCAGTTTTGATGTCAGTCATGTTTATTTTAATAACTTATGCAGGACAGGGATATTTTCTATAGATATCTCTCTATTATATGATAGGAACTTATGAATCTTATTACTAAATAATATAATAATAGTCTTGTTGACTGCCACTAGTAACAAAATATTAAGGAACTAATTTACTTTCAAGCTGAATTTTAAATATTTATTTCTTCTGTCAATAAGTATAAAGGTTTTTGTATTAAAATTGTATTTGGGGTTAGATTTCTTTGGTTTATCTGGATTTAATTTGTATCTCTGTTTTGACATGCTTGAGTGATTGATTATTCGAGCTCTTAGACCAGATTATATTAGACTGGTAAAATTTTCTTTCACTTGCCGTGTTTGAAAGTGGTATTGATGCCATGAAAGCAAATATTCAGATTCATGCGTAACCTAAGTGTTTTAAAGCTTGAGGTCGTTTGGCATAGTATGAGAAATGACTTTGCAGTCTCAGGATGAAATCCTCCAATTCAAATTTACTCATACCCAGAACGTATTTTGCACTGTGATGCAAAATGTGTGCAGGACATCCCACTGACATAATTTTATCGTTATCGTGGTGCAGCAACTGGAAAATCTGAACTGCGACACCTACGTTCACATCTGCATTGTCTGCTATACTGGGCTCCTTCGGTCGGGTCATTAAATTTTTATACTTGCCTCATTCAACTTCATTCGCCTCTTCATCAGACTTAAGTGTTTGAATTAGTAGTTGGGCTGTAAAATCATACCCTCAGCGGAAAATTTTTCATGTTGGATGGTGAACAGCTGAAATGGATTCCAACGAAGCAAGCAAGCGAAACCGATTTCGGTATTTGTTTCCTTCATGAGGCATTAAAATCAAAATAGGTCCGAATGTTACTGATAATCCACCAGGCTCGATATTCTATGATCCTGTTAGCTTATGGCATCCGATGCAGGTTTCCGATGACGGTAACATCGTCACTGTCTATTCCGTTACGTAGCTAACGCCCAACGTTGGAAGTAGAGTATCCAGTTTGTTTCATCCTTACCTATGCTACATTGAATACGAGCCGCGGAGGCTTTCTGGCGTACTTTACATTTAATTTATCATTGTTTAATGTTGTTTTCCTGTGTCGATGGTTTTTCCTTTATTTTATTTTTAGCATGTATTTTAGTGCTCTTATGTGTTCTTCTTTGTACCTTGTTTCGAAGTTTCTACATGTTTGTCCCATGTACTGAGCTTGACATTCATTGCATGTTAGCCTGTATATTCCTGAGTTGCGAAATTTATTGGTGTGTGTGTTCTTTTTAATTTTTCTGGATTATCTGTTCTGAATGTTATTTTTAGTCCCCGCTTTTAAAGATATTTGCAATTTTGTATGTGTCTTTGTTGATGTATGTCATCACATAACATTTTTTTTTAAATTTTGTTGTGTGTGGTGTGTTACCTGGAGTTGATTGACTGTGGTTGAATGTCATCTGTGTTGATGGAATTGTATTGCGTGATGTTTTCTTTATTTGCCTTATAATTTTGTTGTTTAGTTGGTGTACCCTGCATTCCTTATGTCCATGTTGGGTAGCTATATAAATGAGTGTCTCAAGTTCTAGTGTGTAGTTATCTTTATTGAGTGGGATTTTGTTTAGTCTGTGGAGCATGTGCCTTATTGCAGCTTCTTTATGAGTTTGTGGATGGTTTGATTCAGTTCCTATTATCATGTCTGTGGTGGTGAGTTTTCTAAATATCTGAAATGAGCGATATTGTTTGAGTCTTGTTATGGCTATGTCAAGGAAGTTCAGTTTACCATTTGTTTCTTTTTCCATTGGGCATTTGATTTTTTATGTATAGTGTTGATGTCAGCATGCAATTATTGTATCCTCAGTTCTGGTTCATTGGCAAGGCAAATTACGTCATCCACAAATCTGTGCCAATATATAATGCTGTCTGTGATAATAGTTTTATTTCATTTTCCACATGGTTCATAAATATATTTGCAGTTATTGCTGATATCTGACATCCCGTCGGTATGCCATCATTTCGTGTGTAGTACTGATGGTTAAATTGGAAATACTTCTGTGATGTGAGTAGTGTAAGTATATCTATAACCTCCTCAAATTATGTGTCAGGGATTAGTTTCTGTTGTCTAAGATTCTGCTTAGTGTTTGTAAACTTTGTTTTATTGGAATGTTTGTGCACATGTTCTGAATGTCAAAGGACAATAGTGTTGCTGAATTTAGCATGTCTATGTCTTTGATATTTTCAATGAGGTGTCAGATGTTTCATATGGTATTGTCATTGTGTAGTTTGTAGTATTGTCAGAGAAATTTCTGCATGCGTTTAGCAAGATAATATGTAGGTGCGTTTCTGAAATTTGTTACTGGATGTATTCCAGGTTTGTGGACTTAAACGCAAGGAATTACAATTATATCTTGAGCACCCGTCCTCACATATGACAAATTTAAGGTCAGGGAAGAGAGTGACTTTAACTGTACTGATATCATGCCGGTGGTAATAGTAGCACCCATCATCAGATGACGAGTAAAAATGGAAAAGAACAGGACGGAATTCAGAGATGCTACTCACATTTGTCGGAGAAACCATATCCATGTCGAGCGTAAAGTTTAAACTGAAGAGCTGGTAGCCATCCTCGTCATCTTCGACTTTCAGTTCATTGATTTGGATGAAACTGAATGCTTTATCGCAGAGGTTGTAGGACAGAATCTTAATCTTAAACGAGGCCTGCAACAAGAAACTTGAAGTGAACAACAAACACATTGATCGTGCAAACTCATCCATTGTTGTATCAACCAAAAATCAAAGTGGAATAAACTATGGAAAAAGGATGAAAGTATAATTTAATTTAATTGCAATGAAGCGCACGCTCCGGTGGTAATTTCCCTACAGACCCGTTTTCCCCCCTTTCCAGCACCCACCTACATCCGCCCTCTACGAAATTCAACCTTAAATTCTTTCAATGTTGTTTCTAAATTATTAATAGTAGTGGTACTAAGGTGAGTTTGGTGCAAAAGATCTTAAGTAAGTCCCCGAAGAGATACCACTCAACTTGCTTCACGACCAAGTTTTCCAACGTCGGCCACCAGGTGAAAGTAGTGACTTCGATCTATATATGACGTCATAACCCCGGGCGTCTCAGACAGGTACCTAGCGCATCAATGCCATCACACCAGCGACTCCCAGGTCGACACTTGTCTCGTGCAGTTCACTATGGCTAGTGAGGTACTCCTGTTTTCAACATGCTACAAGTTAAACAGCAGTGACACCAAGCGGCTCACTGTAGGTTTGTCACCTAATTCACTACGGTAATTGTACTCAAAAAAGTTGGATACGCGATATGTTGACAATCTTGAAAAATTTATCGAACAACTGGAGACGGCAGAAATGACTATGGTTGTAAATATAGCGGTAACGGATATGCTTAATCACGCATATATGCTAGAGACAGGTCTAAACTATTATCAAATCCCTATCAATGGTGTAATCCTCTCAATAGTCAAACCGCACAGGGTTGAGGTAAGATTGAATTGGGTTAAAGATGCAAGGTTACTCTATGTGAAGCGAGGTGATAAACTTAGTTTTTTCCCAGCAACTGTAAATGGTCAACCCCACATGCCATTTATAGAAACATTAACAATGAGATATAAAATAGTGCAGTAACACCAAAAAGCTTCATTCGGTGCGAAAACATGGACCCAACAACAATTATACGTGGTATCATAAAGACTAGAAACGCAATTCGACGAAAGCTACTCGAACTGAAAATGGGTCAGTTTGACTTCTAGAAATTTTTCAAGGATTCATTAAGACCTGTGACAGATACTATGGAAAGAGTTTTCTTACCTCAGCGACATATACAGCAACAGTCTCCCTCTTGATCAAAGATTTCTTGAAGTCACTAAGTCGAAGTGAGCGATATTATGATTCAGTGTATGGTGTCAGAAAGATAAATGTTTGCAAGGTTCCGAACTTTACCAGATGAACTAAATTTTACTCTGTGGGCAGTCGTGTTGTTTAATATTCCAGAATCGTTTTTCAATTCCTTGGTTGAATACTATTTTGTGTTTTTTAAAAAAAACAATTCCATTAACCCTCTTGTTCTTTCATATTTATTACCATCAATTAAAATAGCATTTTAATCAATAGTAACAAGTGAACCCCTAATCATTAGTGAATCATTTATCTTTCGGACACCATATACTGAATCATAATCTCGCTCACATCAACTTAGTGACTTCAAGAAATCTTTGATCAATAGAGGAGACTGCTGCTGTATATGTCGCTGAGGTAAGAAAACTTTTTCCATAGTATCTATCACAGGTCTTAATGATCCCTGAAAAATTTCTCGGAGTCAAACTGACCCGTTTCCAGTTCGAGTAACTTTCGTCGAATTGCGTTTCTGGTCTTTATGATAGCACGTTTAATTGCTGTTGGGTTCATGTTTACGCACCGAATGAAGCTTTTGGGTGTTACTGCACTATTTATACCTCATTGTTAATGTTGCTATAAATGGCATGTGGGGTTGACCATTTACAGTTGCTGGGAAAAAAAACTAAGTTTATCACCTCGCTTCACATAGAGTAACCTTGCATCTTTAACCCAATTCAATCTTACCGCAACCCTGTGCGGTTTGACTATTGAGAGGATTACACCATTGATAGGGATCTGATAATAGTTTAGACCTGTCTCTAGCATATATGCGTGATTAAGCATATCCGTTACCGCTATATTTACAACCATAGTCATTTCTGCCGTCTTCAGTTGTTCGATAAATTTTTCAAGTTTGTCAACATATCGCGTATCCAACTTTTTTGAGTACAATTACAGGAGTGAATTAGGTGACAAACCTACAGTGAGCCGCTTGGTGTCACTGCTGTTTAACTTGTAGCGTGTTGAAAACAGGAGTACCTCACTAGCCATAGTGAACTGCACGAGACAAGTGTCGACCTGGGACTCGCTGGTGTGATGGCATTGATGCGCTAGGTACCTATCTGGACGCCCGGGGCTATGACGTCATATATAGATTGAGGTCACTACTTTCACCTGGTGGCCGACATTGGAAAACTGGGTCTTCAAGCAAGTCGAGTGGAATCTCTTCGGGGATCTACTTAAGATCTTTTGTACCAAAATTGCCATAGTACCACTACTATTCATCTTTTCTTTTGGTAACCTAATCCTATCCCTGACCCCGTTTCCAAAAAAGTATCTTCCTACCCCCTTTTTCCTGAAATCGAGTAGCACCTTGTGTTTCTGGTCAGCTTTTCCCTTCCATGCATTAGTTTAAATTGTTACACCAATATCTTTCCATGCCTTGTCACCAATATACGCCTTGTACCCTCCCATGACCCTCTTCACCCTCCTCCTGTCATCCAGTGAATCCCATTCCAGCTCTTTTATCATAACTTATCTGTTGCTGATTACATTCTGCGATTAGTTCCAGAAACCAATCTATCAGCCCTGTTTTGACCATCTCCAACTCATGTGTTTGATACTGAAAATCTGGGTCTCATACTACACAACCATATTCAAGCAATGGTCTGACTAAAGTTTTGTAACCCAATTCCTTTGTGTTTAAAACTATAAGCGTCACAACAATCTAGCACCCATACTGCTCAATCGTCTAGGCAAAACATGCAAATTATAGTACATTTTAATTTGCTTTTGATACTTATCTATTTCACTTTCTGTATTGAATTTATAAATACATAAACACCGAAAAATATATTTACTGTAGAACACACACAATTACATTAAGTTTTTCATGAAAATGAAGTTATGTAGTGTGTTACATTTTGGGGAATTAAATAAACGAAAGGAGTTGCAAAATTATCTTGTCTTTATAATACACACAACAACATCATCCGGAACGAACACATTCAACAAAGTCTCAACATAATTTCTCACAGGGAAAACCTGAAAAGCTATTATTTGAACCTGGTCGCTAGGTACAATGTTTGCAGATATCCTACTTACCCATCCGCCCCCGAACATTGCAGTTAAAGGTGACAATTCATTATCAGTCGCATCGATCTGCAAAATAGAAGAAAGTAATTAGAAAAAAAATCAGCATAAATACAATTATTGCATAAGAAAAGGGTGACAGTCAAAATGTTGGTAACTACAAGTATACAGGAATATCCCTATGGCAAGTTGCTTACAAAGTATTCTAAAAAATCTTTTATTTATTTAAATTGAATGGGATTTATCCTTTTGGTCATAAAGCCATGCAGAGTAAAACATTTAACCTTTCGGCCATTCAGCCATATAAAGTGGAACAAGTTCCTTAATAAATTTTAAATGAAAAAATCCGTCTTTTAGCAACTGGTATTTTTTTATTATCTCTCAGACGCGTTTCGCCTCCTCTGAATTGGGCATCGTCGTGACTGTGAATGTATACATGTGTTGTTAATACAAAGTTTACAAACATTACTATATACAATTAATGTTTGTAAACTTTGTATTAACAACACATGTATACATTCACAGTCACTGACGATGTCCCATTCAGTGGAGGCGAAACGCGTCTGAGAGATAATAAAAAATACCAGTTGCTAAAAGACGGATTTTTTCATTTAAAATTTATTAAGGAACTTGTTCCACTTTATATGGCTGAATGGCCGAAAGGTTAAATGTTTTACTCTGCATGGCTTTATGACCAAAAGGATAAATCCCATTCAATTTAAATAAATAAAAAGATTTTTTTAGAATACTTTGTAAGCAACTTGCCATAGGGATATTCCTGTATACTTGTAGTTACCAACATTTTGACTGTCACCCTTTTCTTATGCAATAATTGTATTTATGCTGATTTTTTTTTCTAATTACTTTCTTCTATTTGCAGATCGATGCGACTGATAATGAATTGTCACCTTTAACTGCAATGTTCGGGGGCGGATGGGTAAGTAGGATATCTGCAAACATTGTACCTAGCGACCAGGTTCAAATAATAGCTTTCAGGTTTCTTCCCTGTGAGAAATTATGTTGAGACTTTGTTGAATGTGTTCGTCCGGATGATGTTGTTGTGTGTATTATAAAGACAAGATAATTTTGCAACTCCTTTCGTTTATTTAATTCCCCAAAATGTAACACACTACATAACTTCATTTTCATGAAAAACTTAATGTAATTGTGTGTGTTCTACAGTAAATATATTTTTCGGTGTTTATGTATTTATAAATTCAATACAGAAAGTGAAATAGATAAGTATCAAAAAGCAAATTAAAATGTACTATAATTTGCATGTTTTGCCTAGACGATTGAGTATGGGTGCTAGATTGTTGTGACGCTTATAGTTTTAAACACAAAGGAATTGGGTTACAAAACTTTAGTCAGACCATTGCTTGAATATGGTTGTGTAGTATGAGACCCAGATTTTCAGTATCAAACACATGAGTTGGAGATGGTCAAAACAGGGCTGATAGATTGGTTTCTGGAACTAATCGCAGAATGTAATCAGCAACAGATAAGTTATGATAAAAGAGCTGGAATGGGATTCACTGGATGACAGGAGGAGGGTGAAGAGGGTCATGGGAGGGTACAAGGCGTATATTGGTGACAAGGCATGGAAAGATATTGGTGTAACAATTTAAACTAATGCATGGAAGGGAAAAGCTGACCAGAAACACAAGGTGCTACTCGATTTCAGGAAAAAGGGGGTAGGAAGATACTCTTTTTTGGAAACGGGGTCAGGGATAGGATTAGGTTACCAAAAGAAAAGATGAATAGTAGTGGTACTATGGCAATTTTGGTACAAAAGATCTTAAGTAGATCCCCGAAGAGATTCCACTCGACTTGCTTGAAGACCCAGTTTTCCAATGTCGGCCACCAGGTGAAAGTAGTGACCTCAATCTATATATGACGTCATAGCCCCGGGCGTCCCAGATAGGTACCTAGCGCATCAATGCCATCACACCAGCGAGTCCCAGGTCGACACTTGTCTCGTGCAGTTCACTATGGCTAGTGAGGTACTCCTGTTTTCAACACGCTACAAGTTAAACAGCAGTGACACCAAGCGGCTCACTGTAGGTTTGTCACCTAATTCACTCCGTAATTGTACTCAAAAAAGTTGGATACGCGATATGTTGACAAACTTGAAAAATTTATCGAACAACTGAAGACGGCAGAAATGACTATGGTTGTAAATATAGCGGTAACGGATATGCTTAATCACGCATATATGCTAGAGACAGGTCTAAACTATTATCAGATCCCTATCAATGGTGTAATCCTCTCAATAGTCAAACCGCACAGGGTTGCGGTAAGATTGAATTGGGTTAAAGATGCAAGGTTACTCTATGTGAAGCGAGGTGATAAACTTAGTTTTTTTTCCCAGCAACTGTAAATGGTCAACCCCACATGCCATTTATAGCAACATTAACAATGAGTATAAATAGTGCAGTAACACCCAAAAGCTTCATTCGGTGCGTAAACATGAACCCAACAGCAATTAAACGTGCTATCATAAAGACCAGAAACGCAATTCGACGAAAGTTACTCGAACTGGAAACGGGTCAGTTTGACTCCGAGAAATTTTTCAGGGATCATTAAGACCTGTGATAGATACTATGGAAAAAGTTTTCTTACCTCAGCGACATATACAGCAGCAGTCTCCTCTATTGATCAAAGATTTCTTGAAGTCACTAAGTTGATGTGAGCGAGATTATGATTCAGTATATGGTGTCCGAAAGATAAATGATTCACTAATGATTAGGGGTTCACTTGTTACTATTGATTAAAATGCTATTTTAATTGATGGTAATAAATATGAAAGAACAAGAGGGTTAATGGAATTGTTGTTTTTTAAAAAACACAAATAGTATTCAACCAAGGAATTGAAAAACGATTCTGGAATATTAAACAACACGACTGCCCACAGAGTAAAATTTAGTTCATCTGGTAAAGTTCGGAACCTTGCAAACATTTATCTTTCTGACACCATACACTGAATCATAATATCGCTCACTTCGACTTAGTGACTTCAAGAAATCTTTGATCAAGAGAGGAGACTGTTGCTGTATATGTCGCTGAGGTAAGAAAACTCTTTCCATAGTATCTGTCACAGGTCTTAATGAATCCTTGAAAAATTTCTAGAAGTCAAACTGACCCATTTTCAGTTCGAGTAGCTTTCGTCGAATTGCGTTTCTAGTCTTTATGATACCACGTATAATTGTTGTTGGGTCCATGTTTTCGCACCGAATGAAGCTTTTTGGTGTTACTGCACTATTTTATATCTCATTGTTAATGTTTCTATAAATGGCATGTGGGGTTGACCATTTACAGTTGCTGGGAAAAAACTAAGTTTATCACCTCGCTTCACATAGAGTAACCTTGCATCTTTAACCCAATTCAATCTTACCTCAACCCTGTGCGGTTTGACTATTGAGAGGATTACACCATTGATAGGGATTTGATAATAGTTTAGACCTGTCTCTAGCATATATGCGTGATTAAGCATATCCGTTACCGCTATATTTACAACCATAGTCATTTCTGCCGTCTCCAGTTGTTCGATAAATTTTTCAAGATTGTCAACATATCGCGTATCCAACTTTTTTGAGTACAATTACCGTAGTGAATTAGGTGACAAACCTACAGTGAGCCGCTTGGTGTCACTGCTGTTTAACTTGTAGCATGTTGAAAACAGGAGTACCTCACTAGCCATAGTGAACTGCACGAGACAAGTGTCGACCTGGGAGTCGCTGGTGTGATGGCATTGATGCGCTAGGTACCTGTCTGAGACGCCCGGGGTTATGACGTCATATATAGATCGAAGTCACTACTTTCACCTGGTGGCCGACGTTGGAAAACTTGGTCGTGAAGCAAGTTGAGTGGTATCTCTTCGGGGACTTACTTAAGATCTTTTGCACCAAACTCACCTTAGTACCACTACTATTAATAATTTAGAAACAACATTGAAAGAATTTAAGGTTGAATTTCGTAGAGGGCGGATGTAGGTGGGTGCTGGAAAGGGGGAAAACGGGTCTGTAGGGAAATTACCACCGGAGCGTGCGCTTCATTGCAATTAAATTAAATTATACTTTCATCCTTTTTCCATAGTTTATTCCACTTTGATTTTTGGTTGATACAACAATGGATGAGTTTGCACGATCAATGTGTTTGTTGTTCACTTCAAGTTTCTTGTTGCAGGCCTCGTTTAAGATTAAGATTCTGTCCTACAACCTCTGCGATAAAGCATTCAGTTTCATCCAAATCAATGAACTGAAAGTCGAAGATGACGAGGATGGCTACCAGCTCTTCAGTTTAAACTTTACGCTCGACATGGATATGGTTTCTCCGACAAATGTGAGTAGCATCTCTGAATTCCGTCCTGTTCTTTTCCATTTTTACTCGTCATCTGATGATGGGTGCTACTATTACCACCGGCATGATATCAGTACAGTTAAAGTCACTCTCTTCCCTGACCTTAAATTTGTCATATGTGAGGACGGGTGCTCAAGATATAATTGTAATTCCTTGCGTTTAAGTCCACAAACCTGGAATACATCCAGTAACAAATTTCAGAAACGCACCTACATATTATCTTGCTAAACGCATGCAGAAATTTCTCTGACAATACTACAAACTACACAATGACAATACCATATGAAACATTGACACCTCATTGAAAATATCAAAGACATAGACATGCTAAATTCAGCAACACTATTGTCCTTTGACATTCAGAACATGTGCACAAACATTCCAATAAAACAAAGTTTACAAACACTAAGCAGAATCTTAGACAACAGAAACTAATCCCTGACACATAATTTGAGGAGGTTATAGATATACTTACACTACTCACATCACAGAAGTATTTCCAATTTAACCATCAGTACTACACACGAAATGATGGCATACCGACGGGATGTCAGATATCAGCAATAACTGCAAATATATTTATGAACCATGTGGAAAATGAAATAAAACTATTATCACAGACAGCATTATATATTGGCACAGATTTGTGGATGACGTAATTTGCCTTGCCAATGAACCAGAACTGAGGATACAATAATTGCATGCTGACATCAACACTATACATAAAAAATCAAATGCCCAATGGAAAAAGAAACAAATGGTAAACTGAACTTCCTTGACATAGCCATAACAAGACTCAAACAATATCGCTCATTTCAGATATTTAGAAAACTTACACCACAGACATGATAATAGGAACTGAATCAAACCATCCACAAACTCATAAAGAAGCTGCAATAAGGCACATGCTCCACAGACTAAACAAAATCCACTCAATAAAGATAACTACACACTAGAACTTGAGACACTCATTTATATAGCTACCCAACATGGACATAAGGAATGCAGGGTACACCAACTAAACAACAAAATTATAAGGCAAATAAAGAAAACATCACGCAATACAATTCCATCAACACAGATGACATTCAACCACAGTCAATCAACTCCAGGTAACACACCACACACAACAAAATTTAAAAAAAAATGTTATGTGATGACATACATCAACAAAGACACATACAAAATTGCAAATATCTTTAAAAGCGGGGACTAAAAATAACATTCAGAACAGATAATCCAGAAAAATTAAAAAGAACACACACACCAATAAATTTCGCAACTCAGGAATATACAGGCTAACATGCAATGAATGTCAAGCTCAGTACATGGGACAAACATGTAGAAACTTCGAAACAAGGTACAAAGAAGAACACATAAGAGCACTAAAATACATGCTAAAAATAAAATAAAGGAAAAACCATCGACACAGAAAACAACATTAAACAATGATAAATTAAATGTAAAGTACGCCAGAAAGCCTCCGCGGCTCGTATTCAATGTAGCATAGGTAAGGATGAAACAAACTGGATACTCTACTTCCAACGTTGGGCGTTAGCTACGTAACGGAATAGACAGTGACGATGTTACCGTCATCGGAAACCTGCATCGGATGCCATAAGCTAACAGGATCATAGAATATCGAGCCTGGTGGATTATCAGTAACATTCGGACCTATTTTGATTTTAATGCCTCATGAAGGAAACAAATACCGAAATCGGTTTCGCTTGCTTGCTTCGTTGGAATCCATTTCAGCTGTTCACCATCCAACATGAAAAATTTTCCGCTGAGGGTATGATTTTACAGCCCAACTACTAATTCAAACACTTAAGTCTGATGAAGAGGCGAATGAAGTTGAATGAGGCAAGTATAAAATTTAATGACCCGACCGAAGGAGCCCAGTATAGCAGACAATGCAGATGTGAACGTAGGTGTCGCAGTTCAGATTTTCCAGTTGCTGCACCACGATAACGATAAAATTATGTCAGTGGGATGTCCTGCACACATTTTGCATCACAGTGCAAAATACGTTCTGGGTATGAGTAAATTTGAATTGGAGGATTTCATCCTGAGACTGCAAAGTCATTTCTCATACTATGCCAAACGACCTCAAGCTTTAAAACACTTAGGTTACGCATGAATCTGAATATTTGCTTTCATGGCATCAATACCACTTTCAAACACGGCAAGTGAAAGAAAATTTTACCAGTCTAATATAATCTGGTCTAAGAGCTCGAATAATCAATCACTCAAGCATGTCAAAACAGAGATACAAATTAAATCCAGATAAACCAAAGAAATCTAACCCCAAATACAATTTTAATACAAAAACCTTTATACTTATTGACAGAAGAAATAAATATTTAAAATTCAGCTTGAAAGTAAATTAGTTCCTTAATATTTTGTTACTAGTGGCAGTCAACAAGACTATTATTATATTATTTAGTAATAAGATTCATAAGTTCCTATCATATAATAGAGAGATATCTATAGAAAATATCCCTGTCCTGCATAAGTTATTAAAATAAACATGACTGACATCAAAACTGAATTTTTTGGAGAAGTGACGATTTGCAACACCGAATCCCGATTTCTTTACCTTCCAACCCCAATTTTTTTTTATCTTCCATCCCAATTTTTTTGACCTTCCATCCAGATTTTTAACAACCTGGAAGTGGCAACACTAATCACAAGGCCCAGAACTGGAACATTATCAGGAGAGGGGCACAACAACAAACAGTGCGCGTTATAGTGAGATGTTTACTGACAAGCTGAAGCAAACGCCGAGGACTGCTGTCGAAAGGTGTTGTGTTGTTGTACGACGATGCCCAAACACACACTGCTGAAACGCTGCAGAAACTCAACTTTGCATTACTGGCTCGGTATAGTCCTGATCTTGCCCTTCTGACTACCACTTGTATGGTCCCCTAAAAGAGGCATTAAGGGGCCGTAGATTTCCCTTGGACGAAACAGTGAAAGAAGCGGTGCCTTCCTCCTTGCAACTCAACCGAAAACCTTTCAGGGGCATCAGGAAGCTTGTGCAACGACGGACCAAGTGCGTTGAAATGCAATTGTGACTATGTTGAAAAATTATATACATGTAAGTTTCCTATTTGTATTATAATAAATTTTATAACTACATTTGCAGATCGCCATGGGAGACTGCAAAAAGTGGTGTTCCCCAGGGCTCAGTCCTGGGACCACTTTTTCTTTCTATATATATATTAACGATGTGTCTAGTATCTTACGTTACTGCTATTACCATCTGTATGCTGACGACCTACAACTATACCTTAGTGCATCACCAAATGATATACTGTCTATAATACAGCAAATACATGCAGACCTTGATTCAGCAAAGAGACTTGGATTAAAAATAAATCCCTCTAAATCTCAGGCTGTTGTAATTGCTAGTCGAAAACTGGTGGGCAGCAAATCTCCCAAAAATAAAAGTTCAAGGAACAGAGCTAAATTATAGCGATTTTGTAAAAGATCTGGGAGTCCTAGTAGATAATAATTTAAAATGGTTTGAGAATACTGTCTCAGTATGTCGTAAAGCCTTCTCTTCTCTTCATGCTCTGTAAAATGTAAGAAATTCTTCACCTCTCATTTGAAAAAGCAATTGTTGCAGACCCTTGTGCTTCCCCATCTCGATTACTGTGACGTTGTTCAGCAAGATCTGAGTTCGGTAGACATAAGGAAACTTGAACTTGTTATGAACTCCTGCGTAAGGTTCATCTGTGACCTGCGACTGTACGACCATGTCTCACCTTCATACGACCGCTTACAGTGGTTGCGCGTTTGGGATCGACGACTATTCCACACATCTGAAAACTCCCGCCTACCGTTGTTCCAAAGTCTCATTCCTAGGACTTTTCCATAATATTAACACCAGATCCATGAACTCAAACATACTAACCATCCACTCCCACTAGTTCGGAAAACCTAGCCAATTCCTTCTTCATTTCAGCGGCTAGATTGTGGAATGATCTTCCCCTGAAAATTAGAACTATCAAAAAAATCGGCCCAATTAAAATTCTTTTGAGACAGCATTACTTACTCAAGCACTAGCTGAACAACCTCTTCTTACATGCATTACTTATTCTTAGATTTGTATTGTATTGATTTGTACTTTGTCCACCTATTTATTCTGCCTTCCCTATTATTAGTCTGTGTCCTGTTTCTTCAGCCTACCAGTAATGAGTTTGTAGCGTTGACTTCTTCAACCTTCACTAGCATTAGTTTATACCGTTAAGTGATTCACTAGTTAAACATGGATATTATTAAGACTTTAGTTAGTATTTTACTCATAAATATTATTAAGTTTTTTTTAAACTTAATTTGAGCCAAATGTCAATAAGTGTTGTATACCGTTAGTTTCCTTAAGGTGTAAATTATTTATTATAAACACCTGTTATGATGTAAGAGAGGGCTTGACAGCCCTAATCTTGCGAGGCTAAATAAATCTTTAAATAAATAAATTGCGGATAACTATTAACTTAACCTTGTACAACCACACAAAAACCGAAGGATTCAATAAGAGAATTTGACTATGTGGTGTTTTCTCAAAGCTGTTGTCCAAGGTTGTGAAAGTGTATAGGTGGAGTTGAGACAATTTGGAAATTTGTTTGGGGTTCAAAGAATTTAATAAGATTTTGCATAATAGCAACAGAGAATAGGGGCAGCTATTCCTTGGTGGTTTCCAAACCGTGGCTGTACGGTCCAGATAAAGAAGACAACTTTTAAATTACAGTAAACTGTATTTATTTATTTACTGCTCTGTGCACTACATTAAGAGAAAACAGGAAAACCAATTAATTCTAGCAACAATGCATTTCGTTCTATTATTTTTATAATTTGTTTTAAAATGAAATCGTCTTTTTCAGTGCCTTTTCTTCTAAAGGTTTTTCACAATGTTATCTTTATTGTTAATGTCAGAAATAACTTGAGCTCTCTTTTGCAGGCAAGCTTCGAAATTTGGAATTATAGCGCTAAGCCCCCGAAAATAATACCGTGCACCAAAACTTTAATCGGAAATTTTGGCTCATGCACGTATCCTGACATCTGTGAAATTTTCAAGAGGCACAAAAAATGCATACCTGGTTTGCCATGTGGATGCCCTGTCAGAAAGGTAACCATACGTCATTTATACAAAAGGAAGAATTTTCTATTGTACTGGTGAGGTCAGAGGCTTTTAAATCTTCTTGTTATTTTCTAGGGTACCTACGGTGTGAAGAAGTTGAAGCTTCCACGGTTAAAATTACAACTACCATTTGAAATATCAGTTAAAGGTGAAAATCGAATTAACGTGTGGCTGCAGCATCCGAATGGAGTGAGACTTGTATGCTACGATATAAATGCTACATTTGCTTTGGAGACAACAGATTATTAATCAGCAATCAAAAAGTCCTAATGAGTTTTGTTGATAATTACCAATGTCGACACTGTTTCTGAAAATGTAATTTGTTATAAATCAATGCACCATTATTCTTTGTACTGAATTAAAGTGCTTCACACGCTATGTGCATTACTGCACCATTATTTTCTCCTTTTCTTTATAACGACCTATTGACATTTAACCACTCCCACTGTAAAACATCACATGATTTTCAGTTCTATAAACGAGTTAAACAAAGACTTACTGTGTGTCTGCCACGTTTTGGTATCGCAATTCGTTGACGAGCTTTCTGAAGGTTCCCGTTTCAAATCCCTGTCTCTGTGGAGATATTCGTAGGCCCGTAAATTGCCCTTCACCTCTGGCACAGCATTTGGTGAGATCTGGTGACATCTGGAAACAAGGAACGGGAAGGAATTCGGCCATGGCCTATAAAAGGAAGCAGCTCGGCATTCGCCTTGTGAGATATTGAGGGGAACCCCCGTTCCTCACCGACGTCATAGTTTTTGGGCCCTTTTTTTATATAGAGCTCTCCTGTTTCACCGAGAGTGGTGGTGTAATAGATAGCGTTCTGGCCTCGCATTCGGGAGGACGGCGGTACGAATCCCCGTCCGGGCATCCAGGTTTGGGTTTTCCATGGTTTCCCAAATCACTCCACGCTAATGCCGAGATGCTTCCTAAAAAAGGCCATGGCCGAATTCCTTCACATTCCTTGCCCCCTTCCTTTCCCGTCTTTAAAGACCACGCTGTTGAAAGACGTAAAGCAGTTAAAAAAAAAACTCCTGTTTCCTAGGCAGATCGTACGTACCTCCAAACCCTAAAGTCGTTATCGGCGTTGGTGCACCTTTCTTAGCTCTACTGATTCTAAAGAAATTAAAAAAATAGCCTGAGATTTTCCGTAAGGCATACATTGGTGATGAGGCATGGAAAGGTATGGTTGAAGAATTACAAGTAATGCGTGGAAGGGGAAACATGACCATGACCACAAGCTGGGACTTCGATTTCAGGCATTATTCTCTTTTTAGGTAAGGGTATCAGGGACTGGAATAAGTTACCAAGAGAACTGATGACTAATTTACCAAAAACGTCGAAAGAATTTAAAGTTAAAATTTATACCGGGCAAATGTAGGTGGGTGCAGGGAAATTGCCACCGGAGCGTGCGCTCCATTGCAAATTAAAATTAATTTTAATTTAATTTTAGTTAATTGCAATGGAGCACACGCTCCGGTGGCAATTTCCCTACACATTCATCGTTCCCCTATCCTGCACCCACCTATATTTGCCCTCTACAATTTTTTTAACTTTTAAATCCTTTCAACGCTTTCGGTAAATTATTCATCATTTTCCTTGGTAGCTTATTCCAATCCCTGACACACTTACCTACAAAAGAGAATCTTCCCACACCCTTGTGCCTGAAATCGAGTGGCAGCTTGTGGTCATGGTCATCTTTTCCCTTCCGTGCACTACTTTTCATACCTACTCCAATATCTTTCCATGCCTTATCACCAGTATACGCCCGTACATTCCCATGAGCCTCTTCACCCTCCTCCTGTCTTGCAATGAATCCCTTTCCAGATCTTTCATCATATCTGTCACTGACAGCATTCTGCGATAATTTCCAGAAACAAATCCAGCAGCCCTTTTATGCACCCTCTCCAACTCCTGTATTTGATACGCAAACTGTGGGTCCCATACTACACTGCCATATTCAAGCAATGGTCTGACCAAAGTTTTTAAACCAAATTCCTTTACTTCTCTCGTACATCCCCTCATCACTCTCTCCAACAAGTGCAGAATTTTGAAACCTTTTCCTTGTTCAATGTGTCCTGCCCAGTTAAGCTTGTTAGCAAATGTAATGCCAAGATATTTACATTTCAAGTCTTCAGCAAGGAATTCTTTCCCCCCCCCCCCTTATATTCAGAATTAATCATTTTTTATTTGTATATCTAATAAGCTGACTCTTCTTTGCATTTACCTTGATACCATGTTTACCAAACCAACTAGATATTCTGTCCAGATCACCCTGCAACTGTTTACAGTCCTCTACCTTTTTGATCCTTTTATATAGCATTATGTCATCTGCAAACAATTCAATTTCAAATAGTAAGAAATCAATACAATTATTCATTAGAATAATGAATAGCAATGGTCCCAACACGCTACCATGTGGCACTCCCATTTTTACTTCAAATTCTTTTGATACTGCGTTTCCTTCCATAACTTTTTGTTTTCTACCTTTTAAAAATTCTTCTACCCAGAAAATCACTTTCTTATCCACTCCAATAGTTTTTACCTTATTTACTACTATTTTATGGTTCACTCTGTCAAACGCCTTTGACAGATCTAGTGCCACACTATCAATTTGGGCTCCCTTGTCCATTTTATCTGAAATATCTTGCATATATTCCACCAACTGAGATTCGCATGAATATCCTTGCCTGAACCCATCTTGCCTACTTGAAAACCACTTACGCTCCTCACATATATTTCTGATGTGGTTGCATATCAATCTTTACATTAATTTACCTTCCACTGATGTCAAACTGATTGACCTGTAATTTTCGACTCGTTTCTCAGTCCTCCTTTATGTACCGGTACCATTATCGCCCTTTTTCAGTCCTGTGCTAAGCAGCAAACATCCAGACAAAATTTAAATTATATTTCAAGATATGGTACAATGTCACATCCGACTATCTTTAAGATATGTGTAGTAATATTACCTTCACCAGTCGATTTATGTTTTTTTCCGCTTTCTTATTTCCTTCATGAATTCCTCAGAATGAAATTCAAATTTTTTAGTATCTTCATTTCTAATTGTGTTGTTAAGCTCGTTCTTCGAATTAGACACTCCCATTTCTGATTCATTGTCCCTAACGCTTTCACTAAACCAGTTACTTAAAATCTTTGCCTTTTTCAAATCCTCAGTAACTTCTTCTCCATCCTTATCTATAAGCGTCTCTACTCCCATCCCTCCCCTCAGTTTCCCGATATAGCCATAGAAATTTCTAGATGCATCAGTCAATGGTCCTCCAGATAACCTACTTAAACAACGGAAGTGCCCTTGGCCCTGACCCATATCGAAGCACAAAAATGTAGGCATTGTAGCCACAAAAAGGCGGAGCGGGCGGCAAATTGAAATTCTATTAGTCTGAAGATGAATAACGATTCCAGGACTTGCGGTCAAAAATACAAGAAAATGGCTAAGAATAAAAACCAATCCCTTTCTGCCAGCAAAATTGCCAACAAAACGTGTTTTTCGCTGTGGAAGTGTTTCTGGTGAATTCAGGCGATAAACGTCTATTTATGACCAAACTGCTACTAATACTAATACAGATACTAATAAGCAGACGGAGAGGGTATCTGATCATCCTCATCCCACATAACCACCCGCAAAGTTAGAAACTCATACGTCAGACTCGAAATTTAAACTGACAGACAAGAAACAACTCCAAAAGGAGGAAGAATCCATTGGAATTATCCCGGCATTCGCGTCGAGTGATTTTGGGAAACCGAGTGTGGTGAGTGAAAGGTTAACAATCTGGCCTCGCCTTCGGGAGGACGCGGGTTCGAATCCCCGTCCGGGCATCCAGATTTGGGTTTTCCATGGTTTCCCCAAATCACTCCAGGCGAATGCGGGGATGCTTCCTTCAAAAAGGCCATGGCCGAATTCCTACCCATTCCTTGTCCCCAGTACCATCTTGCCTCTAATAACCTTAGCTGTCGAAGAGGAGTAAAGCAATAAGTAAAAAAAAAAAAAAAAAAAAAGATTTGGGGAAACGATAGAAAACCTAACAGTAAGTCCGTGCCGGATATCGAACCCCGTCCTCCCTAATATCAGGATCAAATGTTACTGCTAACCCACCAGGCTATGATCCTATTAGCCTACAACGTCCGATACAGGTTTCCGATGATGGTAACATCGTCAATGTCTTTACTGTTATGTAGCTAACGTGCAGTTCCAGTTTTTTTGGTCCTTACCCACGCTAAAGGGCCTACAGATTAACGTGGAATCCGAACCGCGGAGGCTTCCTGGCGTACTTCACATTTAATTAGTGACCTGTGGAAGGCGGTGAAGGAGACACAGCGTTCGTGGTGGAACTCAAGCAGGTCCTAAGTCGCCATGACCGGCCACAATTGAACTATGCTGTGAGGCGGGTAAATGTACAAACGGAAGTACTACTTTGGAAAGGCATTAGTTCTGTCTTGGGGTTTGTGTCTGTGAACAATATTGGTAAATAGGGTTTCACTACGCCTAAATAGAAGGGGGAAGGGAGTACTTCCTGAGTTGTTAGCTAAAGCAGTGAGGAAGCCCATTTCCCGTGACTGTGCCTTTTTTAGGTTAGGGGCTGCTGGTGAAGGGACAAAAATAGATTATCAAAGTTCTACTGATTGCAGATCCACGATGGGAAAAATCACAGATGTTAAGGAAATAGATGAAGTTGCAGAAACAATAACTGATTGGGGTAAAACTGGGAAGGAGGAGATAAATGCTGAAAATATAAAGCCGAAAATAAGGGTGTTAATGCTAACTGTAGAAGTATAATGAACAAGGTAATCGAATTTGCAAACTTAACAGAGATACACGAACCACAAGTAATAATTGGGGTAGAGAGCTGGTTAAAAGAAGAAATACTAGACAGTGAGGTTTTTCCTGATGGTTACAGAGTATACCGCAGAGATAGAGGAGCAATTGGTGGAGGAGTCTTCATACTAGTTAGAAGAAACTACCACAGTTCACTGGGGTTCATAGATCAAGACCATTAGTTACTTGGGGTAGATTTCTGGGGTAATAAAAAAGAAAAAATCAGAGTGTTGGCTGCCTACCGCAGTGGAAGAATGACAGAAGAGGATGAGGCTATTGGGGAAAAATTAATTTTAAACTCGGATTTCAGAGGTCAGAATAGAATGATCATTATTGGTGGGGATTTAAATTTACCAGGTGTAAACTGGTAAGGAAACAAGATTAATAACACAAGGGAACAAAGATTTGCAAATACCTTAATAAGGGAAGGAGGATTTACACAAGGGGTAGAGCAAAACACTAGGGGACAAAATATTCTGGATATATCTTTATATATAAAGATGAATGTATGTTTGTTTGTTTGTTTATTCTTCATACAAATCCACAGTTTTCATCCGATCTCGATGAAACTTTGAACACTTATCCTTTGAAACAAGGAGAAAAATACTGTCTACATTTGGTTGAAAAATTATCTGCATAAATAACACATGTCTCATAACTTCGAAATACGGCGATAGACAGACACGTTGGATGTGGACGTCTCCGTACCGTGATTCCCTGTAGTGGACTGGCAGTTCAGTGGCTAAAGCGTTTGCTTACGAACATCGTGGTCTTCGGTTCAAATCTCCCTGGAGGCTAAGATTTTTAAAAATTGTTTTTGATCGTAAGAGTCAGGCCTGGGCCGTTGGTTATTCGCATTGAATGTTGAACTGTACATATTAGAAAGTTAGGGGTACAATGCGAGGCAAATCATATGTAGTCTTGCAATGTTGTAGGTGTACACTTTTTTACGTTATAATGATCCCTCAGGTGTTATTCGCAGTCACTGTGTGAGTGTGAACCACAGTAATATTATTATAAATACGGAAGTAAGTCTCTGTCTTTTTGTTACGTTTTGGCGACTAAATGGCTATATCGTTGTGATGGAATTTTATAAGGAAAGCTGTATGAAAGGCACAGGATATTTTTTCCAGTATGATTAACAGTTGTAGTCACGAAATTTTGAGACCTTATCGAATGGTGACAGAAATATGTTGGAAATTGATTCTCTTCAAGAGACTGGTTCGACGGTAAAATGATATAGTGATAGCTTTCCTGTCATATTATTCCGACTCGATATTGTTTGGGACCATTCCTTCGTTACCAACAACTTTCTATATTTAATTCTGGCAAAAAAATTCTTAATCCACGCGTACGAAGTCGCGGGTACGAGCTAGTTCCTAATAAAGCCCGATGATATCCTTGTGGGGTGTCAAGTAAAGGAAGGGATGAGTGATCATGAAGCAATTCTGATGAATATTATAGAATTCAGTGAAGCAGTAGCCAAAATTGAAGGGGGAAAGAGGTAAAATTGTAAAAATGAATAGATTTCAAATTAAAAAAAAAAAAACAAAAAAAAAAAAAACAAAAAAAAAAAAAAAAACGATTTAGCAAATGGAACGAAGGCACAACTACAGTAGAGTCAAGGTGGGAAAAGCTCAAGGAGATAATAAGAAAGGGGGAAAAATTTATTCCAAAGCAGAGAACTAAAAGAAGTAGAGAACCTGTGTACTATAATAGGGAAGTGAGGAGGTTAAAGAGGTTGGTAAGAAGAGAACATAACAGAGTTAAGAGACAGCAGGGTAGTAGGTAGCAAAGAGCCAAACGCCTGAATATTCACCTTGCACTGATTTTAAAATGCCCACGGTTGCAATAAAGGGGTTCAGGAGGAATACTGCGAAAATAGTTTCCACACTTGAACTGTCATAAATTGCATATGATGTTAGATCATTCGTCAAATTTTTCGACACTGCCATTGTACCAGTCTGACCCGAAGTATAAACCAAACCACTTAGTGCACATAGTGAACAACGCGATCTGTGCAGTTCATATCCCAATACATGCGACAGAAGACGGATCAGAGCACATTTAGTGAGATAGTGAAATAGTGCAAATTTCTTTCAGAATCAGTGGTTACAAGTGTATATTGATGGGACAGGTACATATCCATAGATTTCATGAACTTAAGAAAGCGACAGGAGAGAACAAACTCTGATAGTATCTATAATTAGGAATTACAGAACATTAGCATTTCCTACATATTCGACCAGTGTTGGGGATCATGAAAATATACGCGATCTCACGATTATCGACAGACGTTCCCCAATTTCTTGAGTTAGTGGTTAGGTCCTCATCCTGTTTCTACTTGCCGCATATTTCGACAATCTGGAGTGATTTCAGAAAACAGAGGAAAACTGAAATCTGGATGGTCGGACGAGAATTCGTCGATGCAATCTGCCACCGAGCGTGGTGGTGTAACGGCTAGCGTTCTGGCCTCGCATTCGGTAGGACGGCGGTTCGAATCCCCGTACTGGTATCCAGATTTGGGTTTTCCATGGTTTCCCAAATCACTCAAGGCAAATGCCGGGATGCTTCCTTCACAAGGCAATCGCCGAATTCCTTCCCATTTCTTGCCCCCCATCCTTTCCCGTCTCTAAAGACCTCGCTCTTAGAGAGACGTTAAGCAGATTTAAAAAAAAAAATGCAATCTGCCTAATGCAAGGCCAGAGTGTCGCCGCTTGCGCACCAGCCTCGGTACGCTATCATCGTCAACTGTCTATCGTCTTACGCACACTATGGCCACCGAACTAGATGCCGCATCGTCATCAATTCGGTGGCAAATATGTTTTGCCTTTAGGGGAACCAATACGTTGTATATGTCTTACACCCTACCACTCCTCCCACAGCAAGTGAATAAATTTTGAGACATGTGATCTTTCATAGACAGTATTCAACCAGTTGCCCCTTTCCCTCACACACACACACACAAACACACACACTCAAACGCACACACAAATACATACACAGACACACACACACACAAACACACACACACAAACATACACACACACAAACATACACACACACAGCCACACACACACACACACACAAACACACAAACACACACACACACACACAAACATACACACACACACACACAGACACACACACACACAAACATACGCAAACACACACACATACACAAACACACACACATACACAAACACACACACACCCACACACAAACATACACACACGCACACACACGCGCACACACACACACACAAACATACGCAAACACACACACATACACACATACACAAACACACACACACCCACACACAAACATACACACACACAAACACACAAATAAACACGCACACACAAACAGACACACACACACACACACACCATTATCACTCGGGCCAGCTTACCCTCCTCCCTACCAGTCTGCTTCACTATTCAGAGATTGCCCGTTACACTAACGAATCGAGATTGGAACGTGCTGATCCAAGTATTGGACGTAGTGTCCGTTTTATTCAACAACACCTGCGCCCATGCCGATGTACCACTTGGCAAGCATACCGACTCCAGCTGAACGTTGACAGGGGTGAAAACTGTACGTTTTTACCCCAACACTGATTCTATAAGCTGCGTCTTCTTCGGAGAATCGACTTGGAGGCACCTCATCGACGCGCCGTCCCAACTGTTGAGACGACGCGACATTTGGAGCGGCCGTCGCCGCCTCGAGCGACCCGTGGACCGTCGATTTGGAGCGTATTTAATTTAATTGCGATGGAGCACTACCTCCAGAGGCAATTTCCAAACACATCCATTTTGCCTCTTTCCATCACCATCTTACTCTTTCCTTCTACTAATTTCAACATTCTATTCTTTTAGCGTTTCTGGTAAATTATTCATCATTTCTGTTGGTAATTTATTCCAATCCCTGACCCCCTTAACTACGAAAAAAATTTTCATCATCCCCTTATGCCTATAATCGACTGCCAATTTCTGGTCATGGTAATCTTTTTCCTTCCATGAACCTCTCCTAATTTTTCAAGTAATATCTTTCCACGCCTCATCACAACTATACGCCTTGTACACTCCCCTGATTCTCTTCACCCTCCTCCTGTTTTCCAATTAAACCCATTCCAGTTCCTTATTTTACCAGTAAAGGTTGTCGAGGGTGCTGTCATTGATTTTATTTGGGATGGTGAGAAAATTAAAGACATTTTAATGGAGTTACAAGGTCAATTCAGTGACAGATTTGGTGATTTCGAGAAGGTTTCGAACGAACTGAAGATTTTTGCACCCTTTTCAATGCGATGTTGAGGATGTACCCATTAATTTACAAATGAATGTGATTGAAATTCAATCCAATGAGAGTCTAAAAAACGCCTTTTACGAGATGAATGATTTGGTCAAATTTTATGGTAGCTTGCCGTTTGATTTTGTCTAATTGAAAAAGTTTGATCAGCAGTTAATTTAAAATTTTAGAGCACTAATTTATGCGAGCAAACGTTTTCAGTCGTCAATTATCGAACAAATAAATACGCTTCTCGTCTCATAGATGAGCGTTTGAGAAATATATTACTAATTTAAACTTCTAACATGACAGCTGACATACAAAAAATATTAAATCAAATACAACCTCAAACGTCACAATGAATTTAGTATGTAAGATCAATAGAGGATATAGGTTCCCTTTGTATAGGAGTTTCACTAAGGATGATAGAGTAGTGATAGTGGGAGGTGCGGGAAATAGTATTGATAGAAACGCGAGTTATAGTATAGAGAGTGACCTGAGGAAGGTGGTGAAGGAGGCAGAGCATACCAGGGTGGAGCTCATGCAGGTCCTAAGACGCCATGACCGGCCACAATTGAACTATGCTGTGAGGCGGGTTAATGTGGAAACGGAAGTGCTACTTGGGAAGGCATTAGTTCTGTGTTGGGGGTTGTGCCTGTGAACACCATTGGTAGGTGGGTTTCACTAGGAATGTCCTACACCTAAATAGAACGGGAAAGGGAGTACTTTCTGAGTTGTTAGCTAAAGCAGTGAGGGAGCCCGTTTCCAGTGATGATGGGGTCAGGACTGTGCCTTTTTTAGGTTAGCGGCTGCTGGTGAAGGGACAGAAATAGATTATCAAAGTGATACTGAATGCAGATTCGCGATGGGGAAAGTCACAGATATTAAAGAAATAGACGAAATGGCTGAAACAATAACTGACTGCGGTAAAAGTGGGAAAGAGGAGATAAATTCTGAAAATGTAAAGCCAGTAGTAAGGGTGTTAATGGTAAACTATAGAAGTATAACTTAATAGAGATGCACGAACCGCAAGTAATAATTTAGGTAGAGAGTTGGTTAAAAGAAGAAGAACTAGACAGTGAGGTTTTTTCTGATGGTTACAGAGTGTACCGCAGAGATAGAGGAGCAATTGGTGGAGGAGTCTCCATACTAGTTAGCAAAAACTACCACAGTTCACTGGCGTTCATAGATCAAGACCATGAGTTACTTGGGGTAGATTTCTGAGGTAATAAAATAGAAAAAATCAGAGTGTTGGCTGTTTACCGCAGTGGAAGAATGACAGAAGAGGATGAGGCTCTTGGGGAGAAATTAAATTCATACTCAGATTTCAGAGGTGAGAATAGAATGATCATCATCGGCGGGGATTTAAATTTACCAGGTGTAAAGTGGGAAGGGAATAATATAAATAACACAAGGGAACAAAGATTTGCAAATATCTCAATAAGGGAAGGAGGATTTACACAAGTGGTTTGAGCAAAACACTAGGGGACAAAATATTTTGGATATATTTCTAATTATGCCCGATGAAAACCTTTTGAGGTATCAAGTAACTGAAGGAATAAGTGATCATGAAGCAGTTCTGATGGATATTAGAGGATTCAGTAAACCAGCAGCCAAAATTGAAGGGGGAAATAGGTACAATTATAAAAAGGCACAGGTTTCAAATTTGAAGAGATATTTCAGAGAACAATTCACAAATGGAAGGAAGGCTCAGGTACAGTAGAGTCAAGGTGGAAAGAGTTCAAGGAGATAATAAGAACGGGAGAAGAAAAAATTATACCAAAGCAGAAAATAAAGAGAAGTAGAGAACCTATGTACTATAATAGGGAAGTGACGAGGTTAAAGAGGTTGGTAAGAAAAGAATATAACAGAGTTAAAAGGACAGCAGGGTAGCAGGGAATATTTAAAACAACTAAACAAGGACTTAATAACAGCAAAGAAAATGGCTAAAGATGGGATTATGAAGAGTATTGTCAGTACAGGAGGACCACTGACTGATGCATCTAGAAATTTCTATTGCTATCTCAGGAAACTGAGGGGAAGGGAGGGTGTAGAGACACTTATAGATAAGGATGGAGAAGAAGTTACTGACGATTTGAAAGAGGCAGAGATTTTAAGTAACTGGTTCAGTGAAAGCATTAGGGACAATGAATCAGAAACAGGAGGGACTAATTCGGAGAACGAGCTTAACAACACAATTAGAAATGACGATAGTAAAAAATTGATATTCCATCCTCAGGAAATCATGAAGGAAATAAGAAAGCTGAAAAAAACATAAAGGGACTGGTGAAGATAATATTACTACAGATATCTTAAAGATAGCCGGATGTGACATTGTACCTTATCTTGAAATATTATTTAAATTGAGTCTAGACACTTGCTGCTTACCACAGGACTGGAAAAGTGCAATTGTAGTACCGGTACATAAGGGAGGGGTGGGAAATAGAGTTGAGAATTACAGGCCAATCAATCTGACATCAGTCGTAGATAAATTAATGGAAAGATGATATGCAACCACATCAGAAATATATGTGAGAAACGTAAGTGGTTTTCAAGCAGGCAACATGGTTTCAGGCAAGGATATTCAAGCGAATCTCAGTTGGTGGGATATATGCAAGATATTTCAGATGAAATGGAAAAGGGAGGCCAAATTGATAGTGTAGCACTAGATCTGTCTAAGGTGTTTGAGAGAGTAAGCCATAAATTGTAGTAAATAAGGTAAAAACCATTGGAGTGGATAAGAAAGTCATTTGCTGGGTAGAAGAATTTTTAAAAGGTAGAAAACAGAACGTTAGGGTAGGAAATGTAGTATCAAAAGAAGTGGAAGTAAAAATGGGTGTGCCACAGGAGCGTATGGGGACCATTGCTATTCATTATTCTAATGAATAATTGTGTTTGATTGTTTACTATCTGAAATTAGATTGTTTGCAGATGAGATAATGCTGTATTAAAGAATCAAAACGATAGAGGATTGTAAACAGTTGCTGGGTGATCTGGACAGGATATCTAATTGGGTTGGTAAACATGGAATGAAGATTAATGCAAAGAATAGTCAGCTTATTAGATACACAAATAAAAAACAAAAGGTTAATTATGAATATAAGGTGGGTAAAGAAATGCTTGCTGAAGACTTGAAATGTAAATATCTTGGAATTACTTTTGATAACAAACCTAACTGGGCAGGACACATAGGACAGCTGGTAGGAAAAGGTTTCAAAGTTCTGCACTTGTTGGAGAGAGTGATGAGGGGATGTACGAGAGAAGTCAAGGAATTTGGTTACAAATCTTTGGTCAGACCATTGCTCGAATGTGGTAGTGTAGTATGGGACCCTCATTTTACGTATCAAATACAGGAGTTGGAGAGGGTGCGAAAAAGGGCTGCTAGATTTGTTTCTGGAAATTATCGCAGAATGCAATCAGTGACGGATATGATAAAGGAGCTGGAATGGGATTCATTGCAAGACAGGAGGAGGATGAGGAGGGTCATGGGAGTGTACAGGGCATATACTGGTGATGAGGCATGGAAAGATATTGCAATAGGTATGAAAAGTAGTGCATGGAAGGGAAAAGATGACCATGACCACAAGCTGGCACTCGATTTCAGGCACAAGGGTGTAGGAAGATTCTCTTTTTTAGGTAAGGGTGTCAGGGATTGGAATGAGTTACCAAGAGAAATGATGAATAATTTACCGAAAACTTTGAAGGAATTTAAAGATAAAATTTGTAGAGGGCAAATGTAGGTGGGTGCAGGATAGGGGAAGATGGGTGTGTAGGGAAATTGCCACCGGAGCCTGTGCTCCATTGCAATTAAATTGAATCAAAAGACGCCAAGTGAAGATCGGTCACCCAGGTACTTTATATAAATTTTGAGTTCGCCTTGCACTCCTATCATGTATACACAATATTATTTTGCTGATGAAGGGTATATGTCAAATAATACATTATTTTAATGAGTGATATATCTATTATTATCCATGTTTGCTATCCAGAACCTTTTTTTTTTTTTTTTTTTTTTTTTTTGGTTCAACTGAAGGCCAAATTTTGTACATTTTAGAATATTTGTAAAGTACATTGAGATTTGTTAAAAGAATTATTTAATATCATCATATAGTTTTACTAACAAGGAGTGTTGAAGTCATGGGTTTTCCTCAAAATTAGGATCATTAGCAGACCTCAACAGAACAGCACAAGCAGTATCGAGAAAAATAACTCTCAAAGATTTGACTTACATTCATATACTGATAACATGGCATTAACATTCAATTGTCTCATGGTTAGAGAAATGACAGATTGATACTTGGACAACTGTGGTTTGAATGACCATACAGACTATTTTTTTAATTAATTTATTTTATTGCATCATATAATAATTCTGCACTGATGTATCAATCTGTTGCTCAAACTATAAGACCATAGAGACAACTGAATGTTAACCCTTTCATGGGCGGGGAAGATAGCTTCCCACATACTTTAAAGTCTTCCAGGGGCCAAGAGACTCAACATTCCCACATCTAGCTGGTGCTGCCATTTGTATATTAGTATGAGAAACACGCGAAAATTCCCGCTGCTGCCAGCAGTCACACTGACAACAATTGACGGTGCATTATTTGTTTTTTTGGGCTCAGTTTCGTGTCAGGAAATCGTCGTTTTGGTGTTACTTCGTGGTTATTTTTGTATATCTGCAGTTAGCAAGACAATTACTGTCAGGATTCTCATCAAGGAAACGACGTGGGCGTCCACCTGTATTCGTTTTAAAAAAAGCAAAAAAGCACACAGTATTAGTGTTCCTAATGAAGTCAGACTGTCAATGTGGGTGAACATCTTCCAAAGAAAACTGTGAAGTATAGGGGTTGCCTTTTATGCAGTCAAGAAAAGAAGAAAGAAGAAACAAGAATAATGCGCTCAAATTGCAATGTCGCTTTGTGTGTTGATCCATGTTTCAGACTGTTCCATAACACTCAGTAGTGTACTTTGATAATCTTTTGTGAATAAAGGTACATCTACCAATAAATACATTTTTTTAATATTGTTTTCCAGTGTAAATTTTTGAAAGAAATTTTTTCCAAAATTTTCAAAAAAACCAGTGCCTAAAATTTTTTGGTTTTTGCGTGGTATGTAATAGGTGTTCCATAGCAAGTGATTGAACCCCCAACTGTTACCTCTAATAAGCTCAGAAAAATGTGCCCACGAAAGGGTTAATGCTATTGTTATCATTACATAACATTGAGTCAAATCTTTGAGTTCTTGAGAATGGTTGAGGTGCACATTAGCAATAGTCCACAGTATTGCACTTGAGATCTGCTATATAACTATAAAATTTTGAGAAACATCCGAGACTTCAATTTTTTTTTTTTTCTTGTGGCTTTAAACCTCATCGAGGTCATTAGAGGTAGGAAAGGAATGTGGTCTATGAACGGGAAGGAAATTGACCATGCCCTTTTGAAGGAAGCATCCCATATTTGTTTGGAGTGATTTGGGAAAACCGCGGAAAACCCAAATCTGGATGTCCGGAATGGGATTCGAACCAGTGTCCCCCAAATGCGAGGCTCACCCACCACACTCGCCCAATTAACCATCTCCTTGTAAGTAGCTTGAAGTGTTCATTTCGAAACTACTCTCAAACATTAGGCTGAATAAGCTTTCATAATCTCAGGTGGCTAATTCATCACTAGTTATTATATACTAGCTACAAAGCCCGTCAAAAATGACGGGTTTGAAGGAGTGTTCTGGCAATTAATTTCTTTTTAGTTCTTAACTAAACAGAATTGTTTAGAAATAATTTGCTGTAATTCTCGTCCCTTGTGATGTAGCTAAAGGTTTCAGTTGTCAACTTCATGTAGGTCGCATTTCAGTCTAGCCACAATCTTCGCTAATATTGCAGCTAGAAAACCAAAGCTTCTATCACATGCGAATTGAAATATTTCCCTGTATTGCATTTGAGTGTCATCATGAATCGCGATATAAACTTGTTCCAAATTCTAGATAATGCGATTTTGGTAATTTGTTTTTTCTGGTCCAAACCTCCTCAATTTTGAGATACAATATCTCGAGAACTAAGTGAGACATGAAAACAAAATGTATTCTTTTTTTGATTTGTCTCTTCGAGTTACATACGATATCATCATCAATTTGCAATGTGGTGAAATTTTTCTTCTGTTCCAGGCCGCATTTCAACCTAACCACGTCAATTTTGAGATACAATATCTCGAGAATTAGGTGAGATATCAAAAAATTTTATTCTCTACTTTCAATTTTTTTCGTTGAGTTACATAAGAATCCATCATCAAATTGTGGCTTTCACGGTTATCGTAGAATCCCCTAACCACATACAGTACTACCCTAAATATGCCGCCAGAGAAACAATACTTCCGTTACACACATATTAATACATAAACTTATCACATTTTAGTGGCAATAATTCATCGCGATATAAACTAAATCAAAAATTGTCAAGAGTGTTTACATCTGCCTTTCACGTTATCCATTATTCGATCAGTATTATAGTTACATACGGCTGAAAATGTCATCAGTAAAAGCAAGGTAATATTGGATTACTAATAGAGCTAAGTAATACTCTAACCAAACTTTTCACAAACTGATACTACACTAAACATATCAACAACTTCTGAAACCTACAACAATTTTTGCATATTTTTGTTTTTTTGTTTTAACTGTCCACAAATATTCCACTCTTTTGTGTTATGCCTCACTTCAAAATTGATTAAATGATTATGAATTAAGTGTTTTTTTTCCCTATTTAAAACCTTCAATCTAGCTATTAAATTTTAACACTTCATCATATTTTATTTGCAAGGATAACATAAAATCATTTAATATCATTTTCCAAGTCTCCAAAAGTGTGATATTTCCTCCCTGGCCCCACCAGTTTAAGAAATTTTAAACAATTCAAAATTATTTTTTCATACATTAGCAGCAATGGAGTAAGAAGAAATGTCATGAGGTGATATTTATTGGAAATGAAAGATAAACTATATCCACTATTGTCCGAAGTAGGCAGGGGGCAGCAGCAAAAAACTCCTCCAACACAAAAAAAAAAAAAAAAAAAAAAAAAAAATACTATATTTGGGAACATACCCTTTTCCAAGAACATGTGACTGACCTCCTTTTCAGAGTTATCAGGAATAGTCTCCTATTTTTTCCTGCAAGCATGAATTAACTGAGAGAACATGACTGGAAATCAAACAGCAGTAGCAGTGTGAGAGGTAATTATTAAGGGGAGTGGGAAGAAGGGAGGGCGTTCTGATGAAGGAACTAAGGCTCTCTCTTAGTATTCATCATAGGATCTGTTTTAGGATTTAGAAAATGTTAAATCAAGAGGAGGAAATAGAGAGATTTCAGCACCAGCTAATACAAACAGAAAACAAGCACAGAAGGTTAAAGAGGAGGGGGAAATGATTGGGGGGGGGGGGGAGGGCAATGTGCGGCAGCAGTTAACAGGTGACTGTCATGAGCAATTGTGATGGAAATAGTTGTTATGATCAGTTACTGCAGTCAGATGTGAGATGAGTGTCATGTCATGCCTGAGGAGCAGCACAATTAGGAGTAAACAGGTAAGTTTTGCAGCAAAAGAGAGGAATAGGCTCAATTATACAGGATAAAAAGAATACAGATACTGGTAAAACATATATTCAAACCTGACACAAATGCTTTGTTGGAAATAGAGACTGTTTGAACACTGTCTAAAGAATTTAACAAGTGAGGGTAAGACAGTGATTTGATGAGTGAGGGGGGGTGGGGGGAAGGGTAACATTGATAAGAATGCTGGTTATACTACTGGGGAGATTGGTGAGAGAGGCACATTATTTAGTTCTTGCTGCAGCATAAGGATTGTCCACTGAACAGACTCTGACACTTGTGAATCAACATCTCCAACCTTTGTACAGAACCTCATTTCAATCATCAAAGAACCACACACTTCCTGATAATCTGCTGTCTACAATCCTTACTCCTCTGCCTCCAGACTCCTTCCACATCTTTGTCAATGTTAATTACTTGTATACAAACATCCACACTGTCAGGGATTTAGCACCTTGGAACACTTACAGGAGAGGCTATGCTAGCACATCTTTAAGAATTGCAGGAAAAGTTTTGGAGGGATTTAAATAACCTAATTATTCAAGCTAGTATCTAGTTTTCCTTACTTCAATATACAAGGTGTACAACTTTGCTTCCGCAGTTTTTCAATGTTGGCTACAGTGGTAAGTAGCAGTCGAGATAAACATATCGCAGACGTCAGGCAGTTAGCTGTGAGCTTCGTCAACATAACCTCATTCAAACATTAGTCGATTTGTGTGTGCATCGTAACGTTGTTCTCGATTGAAAATGTCAGTGTACGAGCCGAATTCTCGTCATTTGCGGGAGGCTCTGCTTTTTTGTTTCAATATGAAGAAAACTGCGGCGGCTGAGTCTCATCGAATGCTCTCCAGTACTTATGGTGAGGACTGTATTAGTGAGAGAACGTGTCGCGAGTGGTTTCAACGCTTCAGGAATGGTGACTTTAACGTGGAAGACGGCATAGTGGCGGAAGAGAGAAAGTTTTTGAGGATGCAGAATTGGAGGCATTGCTGAGTGAAGACTCGCGTCAAACTCAAGAAGAACTGGCACGATCATTGGAGGTGACACAGCAAGCCATTTCAAAACGTCTCAAAGCCATGGGTATGATTCAGAAAGAAGGAACTTGGGTCCCATACGAGTTGAAACTGAGAGACATTGAAAGGCATTTGTGTGTTTGTGAACAGTTGCTTCAGAAGCAAAAATGAAAGGGTTTTCTGCATCGCGTTGTGACCAGGGACGAAAAATGGGTGTTCGTTACGATAACCTAAACGCAAAAAATCATGTGGGTATCCCGGGCATGCTTCCACGTCGACGGCCAAACCGAACATTCATGGGTCCAAGATCATACTCTGCATTTGGTGGGACCAGCTCGGCGTCCTGTACCATGAGCTGTTAAAACCAAGTGAAACAATCACAGGTGATCAATATCGAAACGCAATTAATGTGTTTGAGCCGAGCATTAAAAGACAAACACCCGCAATACAGCGAGAGGCACGATAAGGTGATTTGCTGCACGACAATGCTAGGCCCCACGTTGCAAGAGTGGTCAAAACGTACCTGGAAACGTTGAAATGGGACGTCCTACCCCACCCGCCGTATTCTCCAGACGTTGCTCCTCTGATTATCACTTGTTCCGAAACAATGGCCCACGACCTGGCTGAGCAACACTTCCAATCTTATGAAGATGTCAAAGAGTGGATTGTTTCGTGGATCGCCTCCAAAGATAAACAATTTTTTGACGCGGCATTCGCACACTGCGGAAAGATGGGAAAAAGTTTGGCCAGCGATGGACATTACTTTGAATAATATCTGTGTAAGCATTTTGTTCAATAAAGGGTCATATTTTTGAGGAAAAAACGGCGGGAGCAAAGTTGTACACCTTGTACACACTCATATTACCATGTTAATACATGTAAAACTCTGAAACCTTACCCTGAATATCCTAACAAATGAACAAAGTTTTTCTCAGCATTGTATATTTGAGCATTTCTCGGGAAACCAACTGAGTAATGCTATTATTTATACAAAATATTTCAGTGACATAAATCTCTGTAGAGCACTCTAGGTAAGCTTCAAATCTTTAGACTACAGCTGAAGATGTGACACAGTTTTTATGTTGCGAAATATTGTGTATAAACAATAGTATTACTCAGTTTGGTTTCCTGAGAAACATTCATAATTGAATATCCTTGCATAAAGCTATGTCGTTGACTTGAAACCCAGTTAGGTTCCTCAAAGATACTTTCTCATGTAGTTACATATCAAATCTTTCATTTAATTTACCATCATTGATAGAAAACTAATTGGCCTGTAATTTTTTACCCTATTTGTCACCTTTCCTTAAGGACTAGTACTACTACCGCATTTTTCCAGTCCTCTGGTAAACAACAAGGATCAAGACTCAAGATAAGGTACAATGTCACATCCTGCTATCTTTAAGACACTGTAGTAATATTATTTACACCAGGCCCTTTATGCTTATTTAGCTTTCTTAGGTCCTTCATGATATCCTCAGAAAGAATTACAATTTTTTTTAGTATGTTCATTTCTAATTGTGTGAATAAGCTTGTTATCCATTTACACCTTCCAATTCCTGAATCATAGTCCCTAATGGCCTCAATAAACAGTTACTTAAAATCTATGCCATTTTCAAATCCTCAGTAACTTCTTCTCCATCTTCCCTATAACTGTCTCAACACCCTCCCTTGCCCTTAGTTTTGTAACATAGCTATAGAAATTTCTAAATGCATCCATCAGCGGTTCCTCTGCACCAATATTATTCACAAATCATCTTTAGCCACATTCTTAGCTATTAATAAGTCCTTGTTGTTTGATATATTCCCTGCAACCCTGAGTCTCTTAACTCTGTTATGTTCTCTTCTTACCAATCAATCTCTTTAACTTCCTCACCTCCCTATTATAGTACACTGGTTCTCTACATTATTTTATTTTTGGAATGAATATTTCTTCCCCCTTTCTTATTATCTCCTACAACTCTTCCCATCTTGACTCTGACTTGTGCCTAACTTTCATTTGCTGAAACATTCTCTGAAATATCTCTTCAAGTTTGAAATTTGTACATTTTATAATTGTACCTATTTCCTCCTTCAATTTTGGCCGCAGGTTTACTGAATCCTAACATCCATGAGAAACTGCTTCACATCACTTACTCCTTCAATTATTTGACATCCCAAATGGTTATCATTAGATATCCAATATGTTTGGCTCCCATGTGGTTTGCTCTACAACTTGTTTAAAGCCTCCTTCCATTATAAAGGTATTACAAATTTCTGTTCCCTCGTGTTATTAATTTTTATTTCCTACCCAGCTGACACCTGGTAAATTTAAATCCCCTGCAATAATGACCATTCTATTCTCACTTCTGAATCTTGAATATAAATTCTTCCACACAGTTAAACATCCAACACCATGATTTTTTCTTTTTTATTTCCCCAGCAATCTACCCCAAGTAACTCATTATCATGATCTATCAGTGAACTATAAGTCCTGCAAAAGCAGTATGAATTCCCCTCCATCAATTGCTCCTCTATCCCTGTGGTACACTTTGGAACCATTGGGAAAAACTCAATGTCTAGTATTTTCTTTTAACCAAGTCTCTATCCTTATAATTACTTGTGGTTCATGTATCTATGTTAAGTTGCAAATTCTATTACCTGTTCATTATACAATTCACCAAAACACTCTTATTATTAATACCAGGACAATGCCAATAGCATGATCCAACATCCTCAATGACTGCTTTACTGTGAGAACAATCAGAGTTTTCCCGATGCACCACTGCAGCAGAACTTCGGAGATGGGAACTAGCGTACCAGAATATCCTGGATACCAGACACCACCGGGCCTTAACCACGATAAAATCCAACCACTTAACCATCACTTTTTAATTAATTAATTTTTATTTTTTAACTTTTTATTTTTATTTATTAATTATTCTTTATTTATTTTTAAATTTTAAAAAAATTTATTTAATTATTATACATTTATAAACATTAGGATAGGATAAAACCATGCTTACCATAGAAGAGGATTCGTGGCGTTGGTAACGAAAAAA
>JARYHS010004278.1:0-26507 GCA_031002005.1 Vandiemenella viatica
CTAAATACACTCCTGGAAATTGAAATAAGAACACATTGACGCCGGTGTGTAAGACCCACCATACTTGCTCCGGACACTACGAGAGGGCTGTACAAGCAATGATCAAACGCACGGCACAGTGGACACACCAGGAACAGCAGTGTTGGCCGTCGAAGGGCGCTAGCTGCGCAGCGGTTGGGCACCGCCGCAGTCAGTGTCAGCCAGTTTGCCGTGGCATACGGAGCTCCATCTCAGTCTTTAACACTGGTAGCATGCCGCGACAGCGTGTACGTGAACCGTATATGCAGTTGACGGACTTTGAGCGAGGGCGTATAGTGGGCATGCGGGAGGCCGGGTGGACGTACCGCCGAATTGCTCAACATGTGGGGCGCGAGGTCTCCACAGTACATCGATGTTGTCGCCAGTGGTCGGAGGAAGGTGCACGTGCCTGTCGACCTGAGTCCGGACAGCAGCGACGCACGGACGCACGCCAAGACCGTCGCATCCTAAGCAGTGGCGTAGGGGACCGCACCGCCACTTCCCGGCAAATTAGGGACACTGTTGCTCCTGGGGTATCAGAGAGGACCATTCGCAACCGTCTCCATGAAGCTGGGCTACGGTCCCGCGCACCGTTAGGTCGTCTTCCGCTCACGCCCCAACATCGTGCAGCCCGTCTCCAGTGGTGTCGCGACAGGCGTGTATGGAGGGACGAATGGAGACGTGTCGTCTTCAGTGATGAGAGTCGCTTCTGCCTTGGTGCCAATGATGGTCGTATGCGTGTTTGGCGCCGTGCAGGTGAGCGCCACAATCAGGACTGCATACGACCGAGGCACACAGGGCCAACACCCGGCATCATGGTGTGGGGAGCGATCTCCTACACTGGCCGTACACCTCTGGTGATCGTCGAGGGGACACTGAACAGTACACGACATTCAAACCGTCATCGAACCCATCGTTCTACCATTCCTAGACCGGCAAGGGAACATGCTGTTCCAACAGGACAATGCACGTCCACATGTATCCCGTGCCACCCAACGTGCTCTAGAAGGTGTAAGTCAACTACCCTCGCCAGCTTGATCTCCGGATCTGTCCCCCATTGAGCATGTTTGGGACTGGATGAAACGTCGTCTCACGCGGTCTGCACGTCCAGCACGAACGCTGGTCCAGCTGAGGCGCCAGGTGGAAATGGCTTGGCATGCCGTTCCACAGGACTACATCCAGCACCTCTACGATCGTCTCCATGGGAGAATTGCAGCCTGCATTGCTGCGAAAGGAGGATATACACGGTACTAGTGCCGACATTGTGCATGCTCTGTTGCCTGTGTCTATGTGCCTATGGTTCTGTCTGTGTGATCATGTGTTGTATCTGACCCCAGGGATGTGTATATAAAGTTTCCCATTCCTGGGACAATGAATTCACGGTGTTCTTATTTCAATTTCCAGGAGTGTATTATAGCGTGCTCAGTTAATAGTGGTCACTCTGCTGCCCTTACCCCAAAGAAGTTTGAATATTATATAATTTAGTACAATATTTTGCATTTAATGTGATGTTTTCGTTAGTAAAATGAAGCATTTTAATTACCTGTCATGAGTGAATCATGTATCTTAGACATTGAATATTACCAACTACAATTTCATATCTTAATAATGATAAAAATTATTTACATGAAATCAATTAATAAAATTTACTGCTTCCAGTCACCATTTCTAGTTTTAAAAATTACCTGAGACACTTTCAGAATTAAATCCAGTTTTGAATAGCGATTCCCAGTGGAAGTTAATTATTAATTGTAAATTGAATTTATACTGTGATAGTACCGGAAGAGGCAGTTTTTGTTTAACGAAATTTTCGATGAAAACAATTGCAGGCTTTCAGACATTATGGCACATTAACTTTCTCTTCGCAGTTTTCTTGTGTGTTAAAGAAACTATACACACCAAAAATAATTTGTTTTTGGCTATAGCCTAAATAACAATTATCTGATGTCACTTCACTTACAAGATTTTTGTAACCGTACATTCGTATATACACGACAATACTGCAACAATACTTTCTTGCCTGCCTGTACACAGCGGTCTAACGGGTGTGAGGTGAAAGGAACATGATCTTGACCCGCCTGTTCAGAGCGATTATTGATTAGATGCATCACGCACTTTAGATTTCGATTTCTTATAAACTTCCTTAAAATCGAAAGAAATTAAACTTAGTCTACAAGCCGAAGGTTTACTGGACGCCCCCGAAAGAGGTTTACTAAGCCATTATGTCAGGGGTATAACGGAAAATTCCTTGCTCCGGAAACTATAGATTAATGTGGAATACGAAAAATGGAGTAGCATGGTCTAAAAACACAGCGCGAAAAAATTCTTGGCTACAGCGATATTCGAACCGGGACATAGAATTTATCCACTGAGCAGTGGCGTAATTATAGGGTGACAAACAGGCAAAATGCCACGGGTTCTAGCTGGTCGAGGCCCCCGGCTCAAGGCACAGGAAGGCCTGTCGCCCTTGGATCAACTTCCGCGTATTGTCCGCCCGGGGCAGTAGTGGAAAAGTCACACATTCCCCATAAATTGGGTGCCCCGATTTGCCATCATTCTTAGATCCGGCAGTTAAGGAGGGTCCCATCCGATGAATTTGCCACGGCCCTTAGCGGTATATTCATGCCACTGAGCTACTAGACCACTAACGTAAGAAATTAAGTAATGGAAACTGTTCCTAGATTTTTGTGAGACATCCAGTACCTGTCCAAAAAAATGGCACTAACCTCTTGAAATTTGAATTGACGTTTTGATGTGATGTCTACCTCACGTTTTACACAAAAATCAGCCAAAAATTAAATTAGAAATGCCAACATATGAGACAACTATGTAAATGCGAAATGCTGGCAGCACTTTTCACATTGGTCGGCTCATGCTTTCTTCGGAAGTGTGAAGATGATATTTTTATTAAAATCTGTTGGAATTTCTCCGGTTTCCTAACTTTTTGTTATCAGCTTGGATAATCTTTCGATTCCTTCTTCTCCTAGGGATTTAAGAAGTTCTGCAGGAATCTCATCAAATCCACCTGCCAATTACTACCTAGAATTTCATGGTTAACCATGTCAAACGGCTTGCTGAAATCTGTATTTAGGGAGTGCACATCCTGACCTTTATTCAGTTCGTTAAGTATGAAGTTAACGTGGAGATAGAGATTAGTTGAAAGAATCCCTGCAGTTTGGATGTTATGATATTTTTGAATGCAAAAGTAAGCTGTGGCAGGACGATTTTCTCCAAAAGCTTAGCAAGTGATGATTGAATGCATATTGGCCTATATTTGCTGATTTCTCACATGATTTATGTATGGATCTAATGTATAATAGTTTCCATGTTGAGGGAAAATTTCCTGTTTCAAGAGACTTTGAGTGATAGGCTCACAAAGTCCAATAGTAAAATTTCTCAGTAGAATGTTGGGTATCAGGTCGGGTACAGCACCTTTAGGCCGGTCGTCCACTGCAAGCGTATTTGAGCGACTAACAGGTCTCGCTAGTCGCACGACTGATCCCAACACACGGTACGTCACTGAACAGCGTCCACTGCGAGCGATCTTGAGAGACCGATTGTAGCCGACGGCAGGCGACGAGCGACTGGTCCTACTGGAGTTGGATTAATCGCTTGTAGCAGCTGTTACGTATTCTACGCTCCACGTTCCATTTCGTGTATATCTCCGTTTTTGTTCGTTTTACTCATCAATATGGGTAGCTGAGAAATTAATCAGTGCGTAAATGAGAAAATACCGTTGTGATATATGAGAGACACGTGATACTGAGCGAAAACTGTGGGGAAAAAGTTGCAGAATATATGGATAATAAAGATGGTAGGTAATGTTGACAAGTTTACTATTATAGGTACTTTAAAATTTATAACCTGTATACTTTAATGATACTTTTTGAGATTGCGATATTTACGATTACTCTACAGTTACATTTAAATTACATATATAAAGTATACTCAACAGCTGCATTATTACATCAAGCACACCTGATAGAAAATATCTATAAAATTTGTATTTCTTGAATGAATATTTGTATTCTTTAGAAAGTATTTCCGACAAGATTACAGAGTTCACAACTTGATGTAATCATTCCGTTCGCATCTATCACAATCCAGTCTTAATTTATTTTAAGAAGTTCAGTCACATATTGCCTGATGCTGTATCATTATGTAACTGCACTCGCATATTTGTGGTTTAACTAACGTTTCTTCCATGCTATCACAGCGTAGAAGACTGCAAACATTTTAGGAACACAGATAAGTAGCTAAAGATTCCTTATGATTATAAGATGGGACAAAACTGTTTGTTGATAGCTTGAAGTGTAAATAACTTGCCATAACGTTTGATAATAAACTCAGCTGGGCAGAAAACACTGACAGGTAGCAGGAAAGGTTTAAAAAATCCTTCATTTGCTGAAGAGGGTGAGGAAAGAATGTACCAAAGAAGACAGGGGATTGGATTACAAAACATTAGCAGACCGTTGCTTGAATATGGTGGTGTAGTTTGGGAGCAAGATTTTGGTATCAAATACAATAGTTGGAGAGAGTGCAAAGGAGAGCAGCAAAATTTGTTTGTGTAAATTACCGCAAGACCCAGTCCGTAATTGATGTGATGAAGGAGCTGGGTAGGGAGTCATTGGAGGAAAGGAGGAGGGTGAAGAGAGTGCTAGGAATGTACAGGGCATATGTTGGTGATGGGGCTTGGAGGGATATTGGTCAAAGAATTAGGAAGGCATGGAAGGGAAAATATGACCATGAGTACAAGCTGGCACTCAGCACTCAATTTCACGCATAAGGGAGTGGGAATGTTTTTTTTTTTTTTTTTTTTTTTTTTTTGTGGATACGAGCGTCAGGGGCTGGAATAAATTATCTAGTGAAGTGATGAATAATTTATCAAAAACGTGGAAGGAATTTAAAATTAAAATTCATAAATGACAGAAGTAGATGGGGAAGGAATTTAAACACTCAAAGCAGTGGCGTAGCTAGGTCAACAAGGGCCCTGGTGCAAAAAAATTATTTTGGGCCCTCAGGCCAGATGGGCGACCTTTCTTGCTTTGTGTTGCTGGTAAGGGCGCCCTGAGCTGAGGATGGGGCCCCCCTGAGCGGTGAGGAGGCCCTTAGTGAGGTGCTTCCTATGTCTCAGGGTCCCCTTAGACGACTGTAGAGCTAAAAAACAAAAGGTCGCCAGTTTGCCGTGAAGGCTCGTGGCCCTCTGAACTGCGCTTTGGGGCCCCCCAGAGGTATGCTAGGGGGCCCCCTGATCGTAGGGGCCCCGGTGCACTGCACCGCCTAGCCCCATAGTAGCTACGCCCCTGACTCAAAGGATATAAAATGATAAAAAATATTAAGAAAGTGGTAATTAGATGACTAGGGAAATTTCCACCGGAGCATACGGTCCATCGCAATTAATTATTAATTCTATTCAATATATTAATCATTCAAATACCAGGTATATTAATGAACCGAGGGAACTAAAAAGAAAAAAATCTCCAAAGGGGCTTCTGGACAAGATAACTGGAAAGACACGGAAGATAGTTTGGGACATGGTGTCAATTCACCTTCTTTGAAACTTTGAGCACCAGTGCAATAAATGTACAACGCTCCAACCCATCCGTTCAACCAACAACAATTGGATTCCACCCTACCCTGACTAAGCGCAAACAAATTGATCATAGCATTTCTGACAAACATTTTCTTGAAATCGAGAGGGCAAAATTACAATTATTAGCAGGGCCGCTTGGGGAGATACCGTAGTAATATTGAGTTTTCTAAGTGTTTTACTAAAGAACGTTCCTCTTCATAGGTAACTGGCAGTTTGTAATAAACTGAGCAAGTTTTCACCGATAAGGACATCTCCATATTCATCGCCCAGGTCCGCTCAATGAAACACTCCAGTTCCATCTCTGACGCCCAGAACATTAGATTACTAACCACCTGAACCCGACGACGCTGTTCACTCCTATCCCATAAAATATATTTGTAAAACTTTGAAACGTGCCAAAAAAAACACGATGTTTGTCGAGTATTTGGTAAGGAATGTAAATAGTTTTGTTTCTATTATAGTTTAGTTTAAGAAATTATTATTATTATTTGCAAATAGACCTATTAAACTAAATTATTATCATTATTTGTTTCTGGCTTTTCGCCTCGTCTACGTCGAGGTCATTAGAGGCGGGAAGGGACTGGGGGTAAGGAACGGGAAGGAATCCGGATGTCCTTTTGAATGAACCATCTCGGTATTCGCCTGGAGTGAACCGGATGGTTGGACGAGGATTTGTAGATGGAATTCTCCTAATAAATTCCATTTTTCTAACATTGAATTAATCCAACACGAACGATGTCTACGATGCGTCGTCAGGCAGGAACATTCCAAAAAATAAGTGGTCTCTGCATCCATTTCACATAATTTTGAAACTCTTAAAATATTCGCACGAAATCACTAGCACAACTGTTGCCCGCGAGAGAAGCGGTCGAGAACTGCTGCAACAATCACAGTCGCATGACTTAGTCTGCTACAGTGGACGGCCTTAGTCGGTCTTTGTCACCCCATTCAAAGTCGTTTATAGTTGCTTGAGTTGTTAATCGCTCAATTACGCTTGCAGTGGACGACCAGCCTTATTAATATTCAGTCGTGCGAGTTCACGAAAAACATCATCAAAATGGACTTCAAATTTAGAGATGTCTGCTTCTAGATATTTACTGCTATTGTCATAACTATTAGGAGCAGGTGAACGATCTGATAGATCTTTGTATATGCTCTTGAAGTATGATGAGAACAGATTGCTGACCTCAATACCATTACTCACAGTCGCGCCGTTCCATGTCATGGTCGTAGGAATGTCAGCATCACTGAGTCGTTTATTTTTAATGAAACTCCAGAATTTGTTAGTGTAAGATTTCAAATCTTCTTCAATTTTGTCAAGATAATTATTGTAACAAAATGCACTTAGATCTTTACATTCAGTTCGTAATTTACTAAAGACTGTATAATTACTGCTGGTTTTTCTCGTCTTGTAATTTTTATGAGCGATTTTGTTCTGTTTGAGTTTACATATTAGTTCCTTAGAAAGCCAACATGGATAATTAGTATTTTTCATAAGGCGCAGCGAGACAAACTTATTAATACCCCTGTAAACTATCTCATTGTTAGCTCCCTTTTTATTTCCTCCTCTGTCACTGGTATTGGCAATCCTTTGATCACTACTTGTAGAGATCTCTAGTCTGGGATTTGCTAGCTGAAATGTGTGTTCTTTTCCTTGAAGTAGTTGGTTAGTAGCTTGTGTTCCTCTTTGTTCTTGGTGTGGTACCTGGCAGTATTTCCAGCGTTCCTGATGATTAATTTCACACTCATTTTTCTTTGCAGCATTTCGTTGATCTGCGCGTAATTTTTCGGTGTGGTTATTACCAGTGGTGTGTGCCTCTTCAGGTTTTTGGCCTGTTTGTTTGGTGGTGTTGTCCTTTGTGTCAGATCCTAGGGGAGGGTAATGGTTTTGGGTCCCTACGCCGTCGATTGTCTTCACTTGTTTGGCTGCAGTTTTTGGGCTGGCCTCTTGGCTAGGTAATGTTCCGCCCGCCTTTTAATCTCGACAATACAGCAGAAGCATTCTTGTTTCGATCCGCACCAATCAATATATCAATGAAATTCCCTTAGTCATCGTTAAATCTGCAGTGGGTCAGTAAGCAGACCTACCGTCATTCCGAAAATTAAATTTTCTGAAAATGCGAAGTTTCATACGGGAATTTAGAGAGGATTATTTTAGTACAGATGAAAGAATTCTATTCTGCAAATTATTTGAAATTAAAGTGACTTGAACAAATCGATTTAAAATTTAATTTCCCAGTGGTGCAGCGAGTGAACGGAAGCACATTATGCTGTCTACATGAATGAGAAACTACTAGATAAAATAAATTATGTATAATTGAGCATGTTTTTATGTATAGTAAATTTCAAAGTTTGGTCATATTTTGTCATTTTTAGGTCACATTTAGCCACATATAAGGTCATATTTGCCTGCATATTTCTCTATATTTTTGGTAATAAAGATTCGAACACAAATTATCACTGCAATCACCTTTTTTTTGTCACTCTACAGAAATAATTTTATGTGCATTACACGCCCGCCGTAAGCGGGCGTGCAAGGCGTGCACCTCACGCAGGTGGCACGTCCAGGGGGAGGGGGCGGTAAATGGTTATCGACTGTCGGCGCCGGGACAGTAGGAAAACTCCTTGATCCACCACTGGCTGTAGATAGGGGGTGGCATAATGGGTATTGCACAAGGGCCTTCAAACAGCTAACGGGCCTGCTCATATTCTGATTACTATCTATTACTCCCTTTTTGAAAGCCAACTGAGATATGGTATATCAGCGTGGGGAAGGCCCACAGAAAATAACGTAATAAGAACATTAAAAATACAAAAACATATGATTAGAACAATACTAAAAGAAAAAAGCATGGTTTCATGTAGAAAATATTTTGTAGATTTGAAGATTCTAACATTTCCCTGTATATACATATATAAGGCTATACTGCTCTCACTTACAAAGAATGTTGTTAAAAAGAATGAGCAAGTGCACGAATATGAAATACGTAATAAAATTAATTTCAATTTACACGCACACATCACAAAAAAAAATTGAAAAATGTTCTTCCTATTCGGGAGCCCAACTGTTCAATAAGCTTCCGACAGATATAAGATTAATTAGTAACAAGGGAGAACAGTTCAAACATAAGCTTAAAGAGTATTTATGTGATAATTTGATAAAGCCTTCTAATCAATCAAAGAGTATTTAACTGATGAATGAGGGAAGGAAAGGCAGAATAAAAAATTGTTTGTAGTAGTAGTTTGTACTTATATAGGATATTACAGCACATATTTGTCAATAACATGTAAAAAAAACTGTATTAAACGATTTATAGTTAATTTAAGGCATAAAATTGTTAAGTAAGACAAGAATAGTATTGAATATACTGTACCTTGACTTGTCCTAATTCATTATACAAGTTGTATGTAAATGATGTATAGGATCAAATAAAATGAATGAATGAATGAATTAATTAATGCCAAGCCATAAACTGACAGGACGAATCACTGAAAACTGCGACCAGTGAAATTTTCGGCCTACCTAAAAGCTGTGAAATCTCCGGCCAGTACCTGTTTCCTTTGTGTCACGGGCAACTTGCGACCAGACCGTCCTAATCACTCTAAAGGCCCCTGGTTTAATCGTGGCCTGGAAGTTTTTACGTGAACAATTAGAACGGAAGCTAGTCAGCGACATTTTACATTACACGGCCAAAATAGCCAAACTGTTTTCAACTTTAAAAAAAAATAGACACGCAAATGTTTCAAATTAAAAATCACATCTCCTTGTTTCGCAAGTTGAGTATTTTTTCTTAAATTTTTTTTCGCAATCGTTACTGAAAGTTGAATTTTTTGCTGATCAAGCCGACTGACGGCGTGTGGGGAAAATCACGTTTTTTGTTTTCGAGCTTCGCTTGGGAGCATATACTTTTTAAAGTGCTTGGGCCGCCACTTGTTAAACTCTAGGATGATGTCATTGTCTCCCAAAGAAACCTACAGTTTGGGGGTGAAATGTGCTGTGAAGTGATTACAGAAAGAGGAAACCTCATTCCCTCCTTTTTTCGAATTTGCCTGCTGGTAGGTATAGCTTTGCTTGTTTTGGTTTTCAAGTCATAACTGCAAAAACAGTTAACCCACAACTGCCGATAGTAGCATATTTCCTGCACTGGTAATGTAAAGGGAGATTTTGCAAGAAATTACTACGTTTCTACAAGTATAAAGCTCGTTATGACACTTCTTTTCTACGCCTTTTAAGGCAGAATAAAACTTAAATTTTAATAACAATTATAAACTATAAAACATTTGTAGCGTTAACAGCTGTTCTAAAACATAGGCTACAAACGTAGCACGGTAGCAATCCCCTCAGAGCACGAGCGGGGAGGCTGTCAACACAACCAGTTTGAGCCTATTCAATAATAAACTCCGATTTCAAAGATTCGAACCGCTACAGCATTGTTGAGACCGAATACTGGTCGCAAATTTCACTGGCCGCAAATTTCACTGGACGCAGTTTTCGCGACACCGACAGGACAACCCTCATAATCTTGATATTGCTAATTATCGCCTTATCCATTTTACTTGTCATGCATAGAGAATGATGGTAATTGTGCTTCGTGATGACAGACAGTACAGGATAACATATTTAAAAAAATGTATCACCAGAAATTGTAAAAATTCTGATTTTATTTGTTTATTCATTATTGTCATGCCTATTTTATCTTGGTATTTTGTACTCTTATGCTGTTTTCATTATTTGATTCCAAAAGTAAAAACTCATCCTAATGCAAAATTCCTCTTTAACAATTTGTTTTTTAGATTGTCTGTTGAATTTATCTGAATTAAGAGTTTGATATGTGTTTTACAGGCATCAGGAAGTTAGGTGGTGTTATTTCCAAGTTTCTTAAGCGAGCTGCTGGGCATTTGATCAGCAATGCAAGAGGACAAAAAACCTAATGCAAGACTACCTGTTGTGCCTCCCAGTAGGCGGCGAAATAAACCACTGCCAAACTTACCAATAGTTGACTATGATCCACCATCGAAGCTTGTTGAGTACAGTCTTGAGCATGCAGCTTTCCCACCATTGATGCAAACAAAGACATGTTATACAAAGTCTGTTCCATTCAAAGTAAGTTGTAATTGGTATATATGTGCGTATCATAATATTTGCTTACTTTTACAGACATATTTATTGTTGAAACTGTAATCGTTACATTATAATTAGAAAAAAGATTTAATAATTAATGATTCACTTAACACGTTCAATGATAAAGATTATGTTTTTTTTTTTTTTTTACTGAGACTGGAACAAAGGTAAATCATTTCCCCTTCAGGACTTATGGTAGTTCTAATCAGCTAAACATTTTCAGTTTATGTCTTTGCTATTAAATTCAGTCTTGCTGACAAATACAAAATTCGTCATCTAACTAACTAAACCAATTGTCCAGAATCTGACCAATATTTTGATTGGAAAGTATTTCTTCAGAACTCAAGTACTACATTACAAAGTCAGTGATAAGGCCCTATGTTAAACAGGAAGTTGGTTCTCTAATTTTTTCACTTAAAAAAAAAGGAAAGAAACTACAGCAAAAAATGTTCTTAATCACACTGAGTTAAAACAGTTAATATGTGCGAAAAAACTATTGTTTAGAGGCAGCAATTTTTTTTATGGTTCATTTATGTAGACTAGTGAAACAGTTTGTTCTGAAAGCGCATCCGCATTAATACATTATCTTCCATATCGTAACATTATGATTCTTACGTTAATTACAGCCTCAGTATGTATTGTTCACTGATTATACCAACATTTAACACAAATAGATTTCACAACACAGGACATTAGATACGTGAGAGAGAGCATAATAATAGGAGAGAGGGAGAATAAGTTTGTTTGCTTCATATTTAACTGGACTGAGTGACTACTGGCACACTTCATTCATGATTTTCAGGCAGTCATCCATCGTTACATTTTTATAAATTTGATTCACTACTGTTGGCTATAAAACTCTTGTTATCTTGGTTGCCCGGGTCGAATCGCGTCAATTTATGAAAACCTAACGATTCGGCCATCATTTTGCGGCCTTCTTCAGAGCACTGTCAAGGCTGGGATCGCTGTAATCTATAGCTCCTGGAAAGCGCGCTAACCTTTGGGAGTGACGTCACTCAAGTTACCGCCACCAGCGTGGCCTGTCCAATGGGGACTTGCGGCCCGCGTTTTCCTAAGCAAGCATGACCATATTTGGTCAAGTTGTAGCCCTCCATCCGCGTTCATATTATCTGGTCTCTTTTTAATTCCCAGCGCTTCTCTGATACGCCTGGGCCACCATCTGCTTTCACGAACCAGTACACTAGTGTCACTAAATAAAATTGCGTGCTCACGGTCGGCCGAATGTTGTGCTAAAGCTGATTTGCTGACGTCGTTATTTTTAAGATGTCTTATGTGTTCACTCAGCCTTTCCTTGACCGTCCGTCCAGTCTCGCCGATATACACTTGGCCATAGCTACAGGCAGTGCTCGAAATTGACCGGGCGTTAGGCGTAATTACCCCTGAATATTTTTGTTTTTCGAAAATACGCCTAGGCATCAAAACTTGAATTAAAAAGATTGCATTTGAGAACTTCGTTTTCAGTTTTGTATGTTCAAGGTTTAATTCTAATAATTAATTTCAATTATAATTCCTTTCGTATTGTTGATCCTGCGTCGGGTATGGAACGTGGAGGAAGGAAATATATGGAGGAGAAGTGACTTTAAATTTGTGACGCCGGCTCTAAACTCTCGTGCATGCGCGGTGGCGGCAGCAGTGATATTGCGAACCCAAACAAATGCAAAAGTTCACATTGTGTTTGATGCTGTGATTATTTCATTTTGTAATGTGTATAAGTGTTTTACAATGCCATCTTTTGTTGCATACGGTTGCACAAATAGGCAAGAGAGGAAAGAACCTGGAATATCATTTCATAAGTAAGTTGAATTGTAATTATTGTTGTTGAAGTGGGCAGTGAGAATTGCAAACTTTGGTGCCTGTCTACAAATATTTAGTCATAACTCTCAATGGGATGACTTTGTTCTCAAATTTTTATTTGTGTAGTGTAGAAAATCAGCATACCTTGCTATTTTGCACATAATAGACTACCATTACTTTTTAACGAGTGTTGAAAATGAGATTTAAAGGGTTGTGTTTTACATCGCGATTCAGTGAATTTAGTATTGCGCTTTCTTTCGTCACGTTGCAGTTTATACTGACAGTGTATGATGAAATTACATGTGTTAAATTATGCTATGCAATCAAGGAATCTTGATGAAGCAAACGATGTTGTTACCGCAAATACAGTTTGCGATTCAAATACGCGTGTGTCTACATAGTTTGATTCTGTAGTGGCAATTTAATGGAGATTGTGGTTAGGTCTAAATGCAGTCTGTACCAGAATGTTTTTGTTGTTCCATAAGGGACAAATAATTTATCTATTATTGTTAGTAATTTCATGAGAACCAAGTTAGTGACAAAACGTGTATAGCGATATAAACTACTTCCAGGTAATCCCAATTAAGCTTACGATGTATGGAAACAAGATAACTATTTTTATTCTGGTCTAGGCCGCATTTCAACCTAACCACAAGTGGTAGTAAAAAACTGAAATATCCTTTCTGCAAGTCCACCATGTAATTCATTGTGGCTTTGGCAGAATTAATTTTGTTCCAGGCCGCATCCAACCCGATCCCCTCAATTTGGAGACAGTATATCTCGGAAACTAAGCACGATATCGAAAAATTTTATTCTTTATTTTCGATTTGTCTCGTCGTGTTACATAAGAATTGATCATTAAATTTGACTTTTGCGAAAGTTTTCTTCTGCATATCAACTCAAGACACCTCACTTTTGGTACAGTATATCTCGAGAACTAGGCGAGATATCAAAAATTTTTATTTATTTTTTATTTGTCTCGTCTTTTTAAATAAGAATCCATCACCAAATATGACTTTGACCAATTTTTTCTTCTGAATTTCAACCAAAAACATTTCACATTTGAGACAGAATATCTCGAAAACTAAGCAGGATATCAAAAATTTTTATTCATTTTTTATGCGTTACGTTTATCCTAGAGTCCCCTTGAGGTTTTTGTACATATACTCCGTGTCTGTATGGGTACGGCCTAGCCCCCCCCCTCCCCTCCTCCTCCGCCCGGCGTCACTTCAATGCGTGGTGAAGGTCTCTTGCGTCGTCTCCATATATTTCTTTCTTCCATGGTATGGGAAGAATTCGATTATAGACTTGATGTGTGCAGAGTCACTAAAGGTGCACATATTGAGCATCTGTAGACACTCAAAAAACTTTCAGAGTTTGTTTATATATCTGTGTAATCTTGTAACTATATGTCAAATAATAAATCTGTAGTAATTTTCTGAAATCACTACAATCATTTCGACTAGCCCTGTATATATATGCCATCTTCCTCCCCCCCCCCCCTTTCCCCTTTCCCATCAACCAAACCTGGTACTGGCTAATGGTAACTAACTAATCTCAGCTCTTAGGAATGTCATTTGGTTAATTTAAAATTGTTGTGTTTCTGATATTATGTATATTAATGCTATTTCTTTTCTTTTTTAAAAAAAAAAAAAAAAAAACACAACAGGATAGCTTTGAGTACTGCAAGCCAAGCGAATCAATAGGCAGCTGTTATACTCCATCAGCGAGTACCATTCGCATAAAAAATATGCCTCCTCGACGCAGGCTTCCACCTGCGCTTCCTTTGGATGAACATGGCAGGATGAAATATCCACTAAAGAAGGCCTGCCCGGAAAAAATTAAAAAAGTTGATACAAGGACTGCTTATACTATTGATCTGAAGGTAAGATTTTTGTTTGAAACAAGCACTGGTTACTTTAAGGAAAGAAGAAATTGATTAACAATCTTGAAACGCTTCTTTTATCTTATAATGGGCTGCTAAGTTTGCAGATGTGTATTAATTTGAGTGTCCAATAATTCTTACTCCAAGGGAAAAAAACATTGATTCATGGTTTTGATAAAAGTTATAAATACAGAACGAATGTATGTAATTGCTATAAAATATAGTCCAACTAAATTTTGCTTTAAGTTTTTAATTAATTTTAGATGCAACAGCATCAGTATGGTCATAATTCATTTCTGACCACTAATATTTCATCTTCTTTGATTACATTTAGAGAAAGAAATACCTAAACACATTTTAAGATTGAATCAGTTGGTAAAACCTAAGGCGTTTCTCGCATAGACGGCAACAACAACAAAAAAAAAAAAAAAAAGCAATTTAATGACTTGTGGGAACATACTATTTCAGCTATCGCATAAAAGGATCACCAAGTTCACCACCATCTTACACAAAGCACTTCTGATAACCTGGGTCCAATGCCTCGTGGGGTCAACACCAAACTCGAAGCTATCGTCATGTCTTATCAGTTATAGTTTAGACTCATCTAACCACGCAACCTTTTGCTCAGTCGTTTAGGGTTAAACCAATGTGTTGATGAGCCCTAAAGAGGCACTGTAGCCAGTAGGGATAAAACGATACGAGTAAATACAAGTACTTACTCGATACATTCCTTCCGATACCAAGTACTTTTTGTATCGATACTTTAAAAATAAGTATCAAGTAGGTATGGGTCAAAAGTACTCGTATCGGTGTGTATACCAATATCACGAATATCATGATTTCATTTAACACGTTAATTGATACATTAAACCCTCATCTACACTGTAAAGAATATTTTTTTGGTTGTCATTATTGCATTTTTTAACAAATTCTTTTTGTAAGTTTGTGTTGTTGACAAACTTATTTGTCTATGCCCGGCCGAAAGAACAGTAGATTCATCTTTGAAAAATGTTACACCTGTAATTATGAGCATTAAAAATAAAGTTAGAGAAATTGTAAAACGGGTCAATAACAGTGTTATACAATCAGACAAATTAAGAAAAATACAGATCGACAGTGGAGTTCCTGAGGGATGTACTAAAAAATTTATTCTTGACGTGAAGACACGTTGGAATTCACTATATTATATGACTGATAGATTTTTAGATGTGTCGAAAATTGCTACGCAGCTTTTACTCGATGCTACAGATAGTCCTGAATTGGTGATTGGACAAGAAATTGAAATATTGAAACAGGTAGTCCCCTTGTTACAACCATTCGAATTTGTCACAAGAGAATCTTCCTTATCCAAAATCATACCCATGATTGACGTCGCAGCTAACAAAATTTTCATCATCAATAGAATGTGTCACTCAGTTGCAAACAAAACTACTGGCTGAATGTAAAAAAAGATTTGGTCTCATTGAATTTAACACCCTTACAGCTTTGGGAAGTATTTTAGACCAACGTTTCAAAAACTTCCATTTTCAAGATGCTAGTGCATGTGGGAGGGCGATACAAAAATTAAATAATATTATTAAACAAGATCCGACAATGTCAACCAGTGGATCTGAAGAAGAAGCAACCCACGAAGATTTCGATTTTTGGTTACACCAGAAACAAAAATATCTTTCGTCAAATAAATATATATTTTTATATCAATAATAACTATCAATACTTATTACATACTGTTTTTTTATTTATTCCAAATTTCACTACGAAAAATCAATCGATACGAGTAAGTATCGATAATTTTCAATGGATAGCGAATAAGTATCAATGCTTTACGACCGATACTGTATCGAGTAAAAGTATCGATACCTCAGTGGTATCGTTTTATCCCTAGTAGCCAGTGGAATTTTGTTAGCAGAGGCACTGGCCTCGGTCTTTTGTTGCCATATCCCACCAACGAGCAAATTTCACTGCACTGGCATGTCTACCGTACATCCCACATTAAGTTTTCTGTTCTTTGGCACAGTGTTGTCTGCTGTCAACATTGACATCTCGACGCATACGTTGCAGGTCTTTATCACTAAGGAGACATGGCCAACCACTGCGTTGTGCATGGCGGGAGGCAAAGTGGAAATGTACATATTCACAGCATATTCTTGACACTGTGGAGGGAAGAATATTGAATTTACGAACAATTTCCAAATTTGGATTGTCCCATGCTTCCAGCGCTAACTATCATTCCACATTCAGAGTTTGTTAATTCATGCTGTGCAACCATAATAACGTCAGAAAACCTTTCACATGACTCACGAGAGCCTCGACATTACACGGCACAAACATACGCAATGATACAGCTATTTGAATATTTTTATCTTTCATTGAGCACTTCAGTGTTCAATTTTTTCAGTAAACTGCGATTCATGAGACATACATATTTTCAAGGATAACTGTGATAAATACCTACATATAGTCAACCTGAGTGTATGATGTGATTGATTTAGTGCCCATGACTTTCTTCTATTTAATTTAGTTGAGAATGTCTGTTTATCGGCTTGAATGGAACATAGTGTGATGGACTGTGGTTAGCATTCTATGCTTTTGAGTAAAATGTGTTGTAATATACACATGTCTTATGACATTTTTGCACTTTATACTGACTTCCAGTCTCACGTAGATGCTTTTTGAGATTATTCCCAAGTTTAAGATTTTTTCCCTTATAATCCCTAGTCCGTTATTTCCTACACTAAACATTTGCAAATATGTTTGCCAGCTTGAAAGACGAAGGCTGTGTACGTATATTTCAGATTTCTATGACTGGTGTATATTTTTTCATATATGGTTTAATGGTTTCTTTGGACCGAGGGTGGTGGGTGAGTGGTTAAAGTTCTGGGCTCATATTCACCCACCACGCTCGGTCCAAAGAAACCATTAAACCATATATGAAAAAATATACAGCAGTCATAGAAATCTGAAATATACGTACACAGCCTTCGTCTTTCAAGCTGGCAAACATATTTGCAAATGTTTAGTGTAGGAAATAACGGACTGGGGATTATAAGGGAAAAAATCTTAAACTTGGGAATAATCTCAAAAAGCATCTGCGTGAGTCTGGAAGTCAGTATAAAGTGCAAAAATGTCATAAGACATGTGTATATTACAACACATTTTACTCAAAAGCATAGAATGCTAACCACAGTCCATCACACTATGCTCCATTCAAGCCGATAAACAGACATTTTCAACTAAATTGAATACAAGAAAGTCATGGGCACTAAATCAATCACAACATCATACACTCAGGTTGACTATACGTAGGTCACAATTACCACGCTCGGTTAAAAAAAAGTGTTTTTTGGCAAATTTCTTAGAAGAGGTATTGCAAGAAAGCGAAGGTTAGTCATAAATAGAAGGAACACATAATTATTTTGTGATATTATGAACACTTTTGATTTTGAAGCTACTGTATATCAAGATGTGTTCGAATTTTTCACGATTAGTTTCTTTTAACACTTTCCACAAATATTTTTCAAACTTTTTCTTCTTTGCTGACATTTTTCCACAAACGTACGCATTTTGGGCATTTGCTTGTTTGTTATATATTAATTATACACGATTTTTGTGTGCTTTAAATTTGGGAAATTCGTATTGTAAGACAGTAATCTGAAGAGAATTACCACCTTTATGAGCATTATCATATAAATATTTAAAACTCTTATACTACCAAATTGGTAAATATCAAAGTAGAGATTTGATGGGTTTTTTCCTTCTTTTTTCTTCATTTAATGATTGTGACATGTGTTTAAAGTGAATGGAATATGAATATTGTGAATTAGGGGGAAAGATAAATATCATGGGGCTTCTGTAACTAGTTGCCGCTTTCCCTTGGATTCGCGGAGCTAGAGCTCCACATTTCCATTCACAACCATTGGCACTAGAAGGACGGGGCGGGGTGGGCGCCACGCTCAGGCCATTCGTTATCTTCTCGCGGAGTTTCCTCCACGATGCTCAACGGACAGCAGGCTAAGTGGGCCTGGAGAGCCATTTCGAACTAAAATTCTCGGCTTTGTTGGGGATCGAACCCCGATCATCCGGGCTGCAGTCAGACGCTCTTAAGACCGATTTATGTTCAGAGTTTAAATTTCTCCTGAGTTTTCTTCCTCGGGTCGTTGCTAAAAAAGATAAGGATAAGTTGTAAGGTGTGGTAACGTAGCAATGGATGCCGAAATGCATTAGCGAGTTATATCAGCGACAGTATTAGGTGATAGTGTTACGCCATAAATGGAAGAAAACATAATGAAAAACTTTAATAACATTTCACAACTTATCAGCATGTAAAGGAATGGTTTGAGATAAGTTTGGTAAAACCAGGAATTTTATTTTGGGAGTTATTCAGTTTAGTAAAATAAGACGTTCGTGGCGAGACAATGGGATGATTGTATCACAATTCTTTAAGCCGAATTTCCCTGAATTAGTACAGAACAGCAAAGTTTGTCATAACGGAGGTAGAAAGAATCACTTATAAGATAGTTTAATGATGAACAAAAGATTGACATTAAAGTGTTTTTAATACAGATTTTACCGTAGTTCAGTGATTTTGAAAACATTTTCTATTTTTTATGGAGTATTTTAAAGAGAAAAGGAAAGGTATATGAGAAACAAGAGTTAATGAGAATGACTAATATAATATTCATTAATTATCTCAGTGGTTAATGTTCCCCGCAGGAATATTGAGAGTTGTGTTTGATCTTATGAGCTATGCCAGGACGCTCCGTGGTTCGGATTCCACGTTAAACTGTAGGTCCCAGAGGAAAGGAACTGGCTGTCCTTTCTCTGACACAATAGCTTAGTATGCCTCCCCACAAACAAACACAAAGCCACAAAGCTCTATGCTATGTAGTTGTGGCAGAAAAATGACATATGCGGAGACACATGTCTTTCGTCGAAATACGAAAATGTCCTTAATCGGCCACTTTCAACTAATATATCCCACATTCGCACAGTTACTGAAATTGGACCAACGTTGTGATCGAAAGGTGACTTTGCCGCAGATCGACCACTTTCAACCCCCATATCTGTCACACCCCCATAGCTACCGACATCTAACAACCATAGTACACGACAGGAGACACTATTCTACTACCACACACAAACACCAATGGTCTATGCTATGTAGTTGTGGCAGAACAGAGAAGTATAAGGAGACACAAATTTTTGGTCGAAATGTGAAAGCGCCCTGCATTTACCAACTTTAATCATCATATCTCCCACATCCCCACAGCTATCGGCATTCGGCCAACGTTGTGCACGACAGGAAATTCCATGCTACTTCCACCCACAAACACCAGTGATCTGTGCTAGGTAGTGGTGGCTGAAAAGTAAAATATAGGAAAACACACATCTATTTTTTTATATATATAAGATTTTTGGTTATAATCTATACGCAAAATAAAACTATAATTGAGACAAGTTGCACGCTTTTGAAATTATTATTATTATTTTTTAAATTAATTTGGGTGCTATTAATAAGTTACAGAGAAGGAATCTTTTTTTTAAAAAAAAATTATGTCTGTCTCTCTGCAAGTTGCGAACAGGATTCACGAAAAAAAGGTCGGTTTTAATGTGAATTCGAAAAGTTGAGAAATTTAAGATAAAAGGTCTACAAATTAGTATCCATTTTTCCTTGAATGAGTTATCCCACTCCACTCGTGATGGGGGTATCCTACCCGACTCTCGGCGCAGTAGCTTGGCGTCGCGGTGTTTGGCCTGGATGAATGCCCAGCAGGGTCTGTCGAGTCACGCCAATGCAACTGTGTTCCCTCACACGTGATGAGTTTTGGATTGGTGCGGGGCCATTTGGACTTTTGGCTCGCACGTGTGTGGGGATTTTAAGAATTCAAATAAAATAAAACTAAGTATGAAAAAATAGTTTTAATTGGCTGCTGATTTCCTTAATAACTTTTCGTAACCAACAAACACCGTAGCGATAATTATATGCTCGAACTGGCCTGGCCTATCTTGTGTGGCCACCTAGTTTGGACTGACTCCAGAGAGACTGGTACAAAATGGCATGATGCCTGATGGAACTCTTGAGTGTGGCGATCTGTACCGTGAGACGAGGCTCCTACCAACGGAGTTCAGCTTAGGGGCGCAACGGTACAGGGCTGCCCCTGATCCAGGTGATCATATTACAAAGATGAAGGCGCAAAAATTATAGTCAGAAGCAACAGTATTTTAGGTGGAGGCCTTTAGTTTTCATGGGACGAGAGCTGACAGTTCTAGATATTTTTTTACAAGCTGTACTCATGATTCGTACACACGGTGTTTAGTACGTGGTGTTAGCTACTATATAATTTCCTAAGCTCACTCACTCACTAGTCCAACTCGATAGCTATTTGCTGGAGAACGGAGTCACGTGTCAGCCTTCGCTCGCAAATTAACAGCGACCAGAGATATTAGAAGAAATTCCTGTTTATGTCCACAATTTAATAGCTAAGAAACTGCTACCAAATTAATTGCCATAATACATTCATTAACTTTTATTTTCGTAGCGTTTCATAGTTTTAGAAAATATTGATAAATTTTGTGGCTGAAAAAACGTGGATCTGCTTTTTAGTAAGATGTTGCTAATAGAAACTACTAAATAAAACTTTTAAAAGATTAAATTACACGTGGTCTCTGCTGAAACCACAAATGCCAATTGTCATTCCAATTTAGGATAAATTTCAATTTGATTAAAACTTTCACTAATGTTGTTGCTTAACCAAAGCTTATGCTTACGGTTTATTTGCTTTTTAGGTATTTTACTGACCACTTTCGTTAATGGTCTTTGTTAATGTTCGCTGTACGTAAGTTATTAGGTTATTTTAAGTGGACGTCAGACCAAATATATTACCGAATCCACTATTCTGGCAATTCATTTCTTCCGAGTTGCTCAGCTGTTTAATAATATGGAATGTGTATTACGTTCTCTGGCCCTTACAGATACTATGCCCAGTGATTACATTATGAGTATTTGCCCAGTCTCAATAAAAAAACAACGGGATGTTTTCGAAGCAAACAGGAATTTTTAAATTTTGCAGATTAAGCTTTAGGGTCAAATACAAGTCAAGTTTGGATTTAAGCAATTATACAATTGTGCTATCGTTCCCGTTCCTGTTTTATACCTACCTCTATTAATGATTCTGAGTTATTCAAGCGATTTTATTCAAGAGACACAGGTCAAGTTTATATTTGGTCAAATCCGGTCAACCTGTCATAATCTTTCATCCTAAAAACTGGAACTATTCTCAACCCGTCACGATACGCAAAAAAACTGCCACAGGCTTGCACTAGTCTCACTTTAAAAATTTTGACTAGAAATGAAAAAAATGAAACATCTCCTTTTTTCATTCATGATTATCCTCCTTTCCTTCTGAAATTAAGTTGCAAATAAATATTTTAAACCCCAATGTGTATGTAATTTGTCTCTACCGTCCATTACCTGCAATTGCATTTCAGTAGTGTTCATAAAGCTTCTCGGTAAACAAAATTTGCAGTAGTGTTGTCTGGTGCTTGTACAACGGATTGTTTTATTGTAGGTATATAAAGTAACAAAATTTTATCATGATTACTGTGGGTACCTAACTAGTGTGTGAATCAAAAATTGAAATCGATTTATTAGTTTTTACGTTTCTTTGCTTCTGACCTGATAAATAAAAACGTATGCTACTACTTTTTGTACTGTCATTGAAATCCGTTTATTAGTTTTTGCATGATTCGTGTACACCCAAACAGATAGACAATAATTTTAACTTTATGTGTGGTTTTGGTCTCTCTGTCATCAGTAGTGTATATTTCAAACTCTCTTTATCAAAAAATCATTTACATTCATTGGAAAGTAGTACTGAAAAATTTCAAAGTTCTGCAAGTGTTCTGAGAGCGTAATGGGATATAGCAATGAAGCGCAAGAACTAGACTACAAAACCTTGGTCAGAACAAGGGTAGAGTGTGGTAAGGTAATATACTGTGGGAGCCATATTGAGGGTATCTTGTAGGAGTTGGTTGAGAAGTAGAGCAGGATATCGAAATCCATTTGTGGAATTACCATTGAAAACAATCAGTAACTAATAATATAACGTTGGCAGTCATTGGAAAATGAGATCCGTGAAGGGTGTTGGTGTATATGAAACATATTTCGGTGAAGATGCCCCATCATACGTAGGAATAAGAATTACGACCGGAAGTTAAGGAATGGTCTGGACCATAAATTATAACTTGGTTTCAGTAATAAGGTAGTGGGTAGGCTTGTAGTGCAGGTATGGGTTGGAATAAACTATTTAGGATGGTACTGAGTAGTTTACCGGAAGTAACTGAAAAAATTTAAATGTAAATTCATGTACTGAAAAAGTAGTTTGTAGAGATATTGTCTCTGAGATATAAGCGGCACCTCCTTTAATAATTAAATAGAAATTAAAGCAAAAATTCTGTTTGAATCTAGGAACTTCTTCTGGCAAATAAGACTCCTGTGAAAAAACCTTCTGTAGATAGTGCGGAACACTGGAAACGTATGAGCCGACTTGCATCCCTAAAAAAGAAGAGGGAAGAGGAGAAGCTTCGCAAGGAAGCTGAGTGAGTACAATATCCTGCACCGTCACAGTGATTTCTTGTAATGCTTGTTAATATTCTTTGTATTGGTTTTTAACTAATTAATCCATTTAAATGTAAATTACTTCTCACAGATGAAATGTTTATCGTGAGTTTAGCATACGCTTATCATCGTATTATTCAGAGGAATGAAATTAGTTGTGCACAACCTTCAAGCAAGAAGAATTGCAATTGAGTGAGTCAGAGGGATCATGAAGCTCCTGATGATCATCATCAGCCAGTTCAATCATTAATATTGTGGCCTATTAGATTTGTGAGTTCAGGTAGAGATTGAGCAGTCTTCTCCAAGTCGAACGGTCTTGGGCGATCCCCTTTACGTTACCTCCAAAACTCCTACGTATGTCCTTGTCGCATCGGTCTGGTGGTCTTTCTCCCGGTCTCTGATGATCTCTTGGGCTCCACTCTATCACTGCTTTTCTTCATCTTTCATCCGAGTAACATGGCCGGCGCACTGCCACTTCAAGGAGGCTGTCTTCTTTAAGATATCTGTGGCTCCTGTGACTGGTCTAATGTCGGTTACTCTCTTCCTGTCTTTTATAGTTAAATCCAGCATTGACCTTTCGTATGTTGTATGGTGAAACCACGGTCCAAACAGTTCTCATTCTGTCACCGACCACCGAGCAGACAACATCAATGGCTGCAGATTCCTTGATCTTCGCCCTGGGGTTGAGTCTTGTAGGAATCCCTTGGATAGATCAGGGGTGCACTACACACAGGAATCGGCTACACGGGTGGCAGGGGCCGTGTGGAGTGCATTGGGGGGTTTTTTAGACTGAGGGAGGATGACCCTGAGGAGGAAATTCAGTTGCGGACAGCGAAGATAAATTCAGCACCGCGTGTTAGGGATAGCTTAAAAGAATCCCGAACATTAAAAGTCCTAGTAGTTAACTGCAGAAGTGTTTGTAATAAACAGCCTGAACTCGAAAACGTTATTCGTAGTACAGATGCTGATATCGTAATAGGCACAGAAAGTTGGTTAAAACCGGATATAAGTTCCGGCGAAATTTTTAATAGTAACATGAACATTTTCCGTAAGGATAGGTTGCATTCCCAAGGAGGTGGTGTATGTATATCTGTTAGTAAGTACCTCCCATGTAGCGAAATAGATGTCCATACTGTCTGCGAAATCATATGGACCAAGCTCAACGTAGCTAGGACAAAACTTGTGATAGGCTCGTTCTATCGTCCACCCGATGCAAGCGTAAATATTGCCGAGGCCTTGAGAAATAATGTAAATAATATAGCACGGTAATCTCCGGACCATGCAATAATGCTAGGAGGTGACTTTAACTTGCCAGATATCGACTGGACTAATTACGTTCACTTTACTGGGGGCAGGGATAAAGCAGCTTGCGAAATCATTCTAGACCTCTTCTCAGATCACCATCTTGAACAGCTCGTAACTGAACCAACGCGATGCCTCAACGGTAACGAAAATATTTTAGATATAGTTGTTACAAATAGGCCCGAACTATTCACGGATATTTCTACCACCGCAGGAATAAGTGATCACAAAGCTGTAATTGCTACAGTAAAACTAACAACCACGCACAGAAAGAGAAAAGAGAGGATCGTTTACAGATTCGAAAAGGCTTCAAAAGAGTGTTTTAGAGCGTATTTGAGGCATAATTACCACACCTTCTTAGTAGCAGGAGGCACCGTTGAAGAGAGGTGGCATCGATTCCTACATATAGTTGGGGAAGGTATGAACTTGCATATACCGAAACGGACAATCAGGGAAGAGAACGATCCCCCATGGTACACACGGGAGGTTAAAACGTTACTCAAGAAGCAAAGGAAGATACATGCACCATCAAAAAGGACGATGCATCGGTCTGATTTAGATACGTTAGAGGAGATAAGGGGACGTGTTAAGAATGCAATGCGTGAGGCTGTTAATAACTTTCGTGAAAATTCTCTCTCTAAGAGCCTCACTGAAAACCCTAAGAAATTTTGGTCGTATGTAAAAAAAGTTAGTTGTAGTGGGAACAATAAGCCAGTTCTAATAAAAGACGGACGGGAGGTTGAAGACAGCCGCTACAAGGCTACCGTATTTAACACCGAATTCAAAAATTCATTCACGCAAGAAAACATGGAAAACATCCCCACTTTACCACATCGTGTGGAATTAGAGATGGATCCGATAGAAATTGATAGCGTAGGAATTGTAAAGCAATTAAAACTCCTGAAGTGGGGTAAAGCGCCGGGTCCCGATGGTATACCGGTAAGAGTATTTTCTGAATACGCGGAGGATATTGAACCATTTCTCTCAGATATATTCCGTAAATCACTAGAAGAAAGAAAAGTACCTTCTAGCTGGAAAATAGCCCAGGTAATTCCCGTTTTTAAGAAAGGAGATCGGAGTGATCCTAGGAATTATCGACCCATATCTCTAACATCGGTCTGCAGCAGAATTCTGGAACATGTCATATGCTCAAACATTATGAAGTTTCTAGATGAGAACGAGTTACTTACACCATGTCAACACGGATTTCGGAAGAAGAGATCGTGTGAAACACAATTGGCCCTATTTTCCCACGACATAATGAAAGTTATCGATGCAGGTTCGCAAGTTGATGCAGTTTTTTTTTGGATTTTCAAAAAGCTTTTGATTCTGTGCCACACAACCAACTCTTAGCGAAGATTCTAGCTTACGGTATTTCGGCTCAGATTTGCGAGTGGATTCGTGATTTTCTAACTGGTCGGTCACAGTATGTCGTTGTTGACGGCGAAGCCTCTTCTAAGATAAATGTTACTTCGGGCGTTCCTCAAGGAAGTGTAATAGGTCCACTTCTTTTCTTAATATTTATAAACGATCTAGGTGACAACGTCAAATGCTGGTTGCGATTGTTCGCCGACGATGCTGTTATCTATAGGGGAATAAGGTGCTCCGACGATTGCTTAGAAATTCAGCGTGATTTGGATGCTATTTTCAATTGGTGCCGTAAATGGCAGCTTACGCTCAATTGCAAAAAGTGCAAGGCAATGCGGATAAGTAACAAGAAGAATCAGTTTGTTCACGAGTACAAAATAAACAATTCACCTGTTGACACGGTTGATTCCGTGAAGTATCTGGGGGTGATAGTACAAAGCAACATGAAATGGGACATGCACATAACTTCCGTCGTAGGCAAGGCAAATTCTAAATTACGATTCATAGGTCGTATTTTGAGGAATTGTAATGCTCAAACAAAGGAGATAGCATATAAAACACTAGTGCGTCCGCATCTGGATTACTGTTGTGGGGTTTGGGATCCGTATCGCAAGGTTCTGATTGACTCAGTTGAGAGGGTGCAGAGGAGAGCCGCTAGATTCGTGACTTGTTGTTACAGCCCTTATGAAAGCGTCACAGAATTGATACATAGATTGGGCTGGGATAGTTTGGAAGACAGACGACGTAGCTTGCGTTCGAATTTATTGGAGAATATGTGAAAAAATTT
>JARYHS010004279.1:0-41918 GCA_031002005.1 Vandiemenella viatica
TGGAGGGAAGGACGGACTCTCGGAAGAAACTTCTTTAGCAACCCTTGCGCGTGCCCACGGGGAACCTCGTGGCGGCGACGCTGTCATGATATCCCCAGCCATATTGACGTCCGTTATAATGAACTGAAAGACGCAGGTAGCCTATTGCTCCCTGGACCCGATGGTGTGGTCGTGCATTACTGAGCCCCGCTTACACGGGGTTCGTTCCAGCTGGGACGAACGTCATTTGACATGTGGTTTCTTGCGTCTTCTTGCTCGTGGAGTTGAATGTGTGAGGGTTCTCCTTCCAGCGAGCATCTTCTCTGTGACTTTCTTGTTTCTCCAGCTCTAGGTGATGATGAGTCAGTGTGGAGATTACTTACGGCCCTCTTCTTCTAGGTCTGATGTTTAACTAGTGGGAGTTGCAGTCATCACTGGCGACTGGTGATTAGTAGAGTGCAGTCGTTGTAGAGTTGTAGAGTTTATTCAGGGATCATGTTAACCCTTCTTATTCTTTCAGCTCCACGGGCTTGGAATGCACTCTGAGCAAATTCCGTGAAGGCCTGAAAGGCATTTTCTAGCAGTTTCTCCTCCAGTTATCAGCTTCAAGGTCTACAATCGCCTGGACCTATAGTCCGTTATATACTGTGTTAAGCTTTCAAAACGTCGCTAGGCGATTTTTTATTTTTTTTTAAGAGTTACCGCCGCGAGAGCGTACACAGTTATCAGATCTTGTCCCGTTATAAACTCTGTCACTCAAATGCCGAATTCGAGATCACAACAAGAAAGAAATGTTATAAACATACAATTTAAATAAATCAGATACAAGAATACCATTCCAAATCTCTGAGACTGTTTCAACAGGGAGCCAAAATAAGTTTATTAAATAGCTCACAAATTCTGATAGCAAATGTAATAATTGGGTTCAAGTGGAAAATTCGAGATAGATTACCTCTAAATTCGGTGACAGATAGACAGGCAGCCCGCAAATCATGTAGAGAGACATACACAAATAGATGGTGACTGATACAGCCCTAAAAAAAGCTAAGCTTGATAATAAACCCGAATGTTGGTTGGACCCTTCCTCAGGAGGTATACTTAACCCAGTACTGGAGGTAGGGTGGCTAGTTCCTTTCCTCCTTACTTAACCTAACACGTAATCATACCGCGTAGACGGGACCTACCGTTTAATTTAAAATCCAAACCACGAAAACGTTCTGGCATTCTTCACATTACACAGCAAGCTGTGCCGGAGGTGACGGTAGGGTTAAGAGCCCGTGAAAATCATCACCGAGACAGGGATTCGAAAAGAGGATATTCCGATCTCCAGGCAGACGCCTGATCCAGTGACAAGGGACACCTTTGATCTCGAACGCTCGGAACAACACGAAAACATGTTTAGTATAAGAAGCGATCATAAATAAAACAGTGGCGTGTGTCATTTCCATGTAGAACTCAGCAAACATGTAACAAATAAAAAGAGCCTATTGTTGTGTGATTCCTGGTCAGGTTATACAGATGCAACTTTTCAAAACAATGATGTTATGCTGAAGTTATTGCCAACGGAAAAAAATATTGCCAACCCCTTTCTGTTTAATTCTTCTATACCATAAGTGTTACTGATTTTGTAAGACTAAAATGTGCCAAACCACAAGTGAAGATACATGATCGTTATTTCATTATGAAACTTCAGTTTGTGATTTACAATCAATTTGCTGCACCTGCGTATAGGGGGAGGACAAAATAATACGAACACCTGTCAAATAATGGTAAATCTTTATTAATAGGGGGTTGTACCACCCTTTGACTGAAGTACAGATTTAATGCGACGTGGGATAGATGCATAAAGGTCATGGACAATATTTAAAAGTATATTAAGCCATTTCTCCTGCAGAACGGTCTCCAATTCCGAAAGGCTGGACGAAGGAGGAAATCGGAAACAAAGTATGGACTCCAAATATTCCCATAAATGTTCAATAATATTCAAGTCCGGAGACTGAGGGGGCTTTATCGTCATGCTCTTCGAACCATGCTTGAACACACCTAGCAGTGTGGACAGGGGCGTTATCGTCTTGAAAAAGCGGTCGCTCTCCAGGGAATACAGTCTGGACAAAAGGATGGACATGATCCCCTAGACAGTTTTTATTGAAACGGGGTCCTGGAGATGACTGTTCATTTCGGATGTTATCTCGGATAACGATTGCTTGTGCTTTCGGGCTACTATGCGCTTCAAAACCCGTCTATCCCTATCAGTAAGCTTTAACTTTCAGCCACTGTTGTGCTTTGAAGATGCCGCCTTACCCTCTTTCGTGTACGCTGTCATAATGGCTGATACCGTATTCCTTGCAAACCCCAAGAGGTTTGATGTTTCCGTAACCGATGCCCCACTTAAACGCTCTCCGACAATCATTCATCTTTGGAATTCTGACAGGTCTGACATTTCAACTTATCACAGACAGTTCGATAGACGCATGCAAAGCAGGTGACTGCTGTTGAGAGACTGATACCTTCCTCTTCACGCTTACTAGGTGGCAGACTTCTGTAATATTTTTTCACAGGTGTTCGTATTATTTTGGCCTCCATCTGTATAAGCCTATGTTGCAATATGCATGGCTAAAGCCAGGTTATGACATTGACATACCATCATAATTCGAAAATGTAATTAGTGTGACTTTTGATATTGGACTGCGCGAATCCGAAAGTAATTTGGAATGTGATAACGTGGCTTTAATGAAGTGTGCACATTGTTCTCTTCCACTTTGTTTTAACCCCTTCTTCAAAATCCCGCATCTTAACTTTGAGGACTAAGCGCTATCAGGTGTGTGGCACAGCTTGCTGTATATGCGTGTTTTGCCCTATATTAAGTACTTTAAACAGAGAGTTTTTTGGCACTGTTTATTGAAAATGTAATGATACACTGACTTAATTGAATTACGTATAATTTCCTTCATATGGTATTGATATCTTGTTACTTTGTTTCTCTCTATTAAAATGCACTTGAGGTAGAATGCAACGTTTTGCATGGAAATGACAAACATCACTTTTATTTATGATCGCTTGTTATTCTAAGCATGTTTTCGTGCGGTTCCGAGCGTTCGAGGTCAAAGGTGTCCCTTGTGATCCACCAGGACGTTTGAGACAGCCCTAGAAAATGATGTTTACGTGTTGTTACGTGCTTTGTCTCAACGCAAATCAATGTAGTTTAAATATTAAAGAAATTCGATTGAAACACGCACGAAATCACAGACGGACTCTAAGGTCTAAAACGGACGAGGCGTTTTGCGCCGCGCGGCGGTCGAGTCGACGCATGGTCCAATGTAATGAAATGGAGCAAAACAGACGATGCCGCGCGCGCCGCCTCGTCTGTTTTGAACTCGCGGCTTGGAGGCGGCGCGGCGATACAGCCAACTGAAGAAAATGAATCAGAAATTGATTTTTCTCCCCTTTTTGTATCATTACACATTAGTGTTCTATGTAAAACACTTAATATGCCATTACATTAAACACAAACAATGAAAATTCGAATTTAATTTTTTACTTTTCTTGAAATTATTTCCTGATTTCATATTATTTTAATAATACACTTTTTTTAGACCTCCAAATTTAATATTTTCTATTGATCCAGCACCAAAACTTTATGTTAACTATTAACTTAATCTGTACTTTTGAACCGTAATATACAGTCTGAGTGTCTGATCGTTTCCAAAGAATATGGCAATCCTATTTTTTATGACTAGCTTTCAAATATTTTTCATTTTACTAGGGAAAAATGAATTCAGAACCACTGAAGTCTTTTTTTCTTGAGCTGATCCACTGGTACAGTAACCGCAGAAGCATTTCACTCTCGTCTTCAATATCAATTGTTTTACAAATAATTGAGTTATACGCGCCAAATCGACGGTCCACGGTTGTACTGTATTTCTGATGTGCGTAGCTACCAGTGGCGTAGCTAGGTTAACAAGGGGCCCGGTGGAAAAAATAAAATAAAAAATATTTTGGTCCTCCAGACCAGATGGGCGACCTTTTTTTTTAGCCCTACCAAATCTTGTGAGGTTTGCTGGCAGTAGGGGCCTACCTGAGCTCCGCTTGGGGGCCCCGGTGCACGGCACCGCCTAGCCCTCGGATAGCTACGCACCTGCTTACTGTATACTGTTGAAAAAATTACGCGAAGGTTCTATATTTCAGGTGGGTGGATCAAAATTTTTGAAACAGAAACTAATAACAAACAAATCCCTACTTTGCCAAATATGTGATATCACATTACTGTATGATTACCTTTTGAGTGATATATGTGTATCCGAACGCGCCTTTGTCTTGTTGCGTTCCGAACTGTTATGTTAATGTCGAAACTGACTACGTAAAACAAATGATTATTAGTACAGCTGTCTTTGCTTCGTTTCTTTTTTGTTAGTTATTTTCAGGTAGAGGTTGTTCTTCCTTTTGATATTAAATTAAATTTGTTAAGGAAAATGACGAAAGTGCGTCAGTTTCAACTGAATTGGAAGTCACTGAGCGATGGTTTTATTAGTTTAGGAGAGGACAGTCCTACACATATTCAAAAATATTTTGACGATGAACAAAATTTATGGGAATACTAAAGTTAAATTCCTTTCGTATTTCGCGAGCCGTTTTTCATTCAACGTTCAAAAAACTATTAAACAATTTGATGGTAATAAAGATGTGTGTAATACTATGTCATCTTTAAAATCAGCGCTAGAACAACGTGAAAGAGAGTGTTTGTTTGGTTAAAAAGTGATAATATTAGAAATAATATTCTATTATTCGTTGATAAATGTCTGGCACATCTTAATAAATGATTTTTTTATGAAATCAATTGGTTATGCAGAATAAAAATTTTTAAAACATGACGCTTCATTATTTTGATGACTGTGAAACAATATAAAAAATTCTAAATTTACAAGAAAAAATGAGTATGAAAATGGACGAAGTGTACTTTGAAACAACAATATTAAAGGAAATCTAGTTAAAAGTAAGAGATTGCAGTGAGATCATCGACAAAACTACAGGCCAAAAATTACAGCATAATTTAAAATTTATTTAAGGTTATTTCAGTCCTGTCCTTTATTCCCGCCCCGGCATTCAAAGAAAAGATATTTTCAATTATGAATTTGAAATGGTGAAAAGAGAGAAGCAGAGCGAGTATCTCATTGATAAAAAATGAGCTTTTGATCTACATTAATTTAAAAATTGAATGCAGTAAAAAATTTGGCACTTTTACCGTAGACAAAAACTCTTTAAAAGCTGCAGGAGATGAAAAAATAAAGTTTTTATAAAATAAATAATTTTTTTGTCATTTTCTTACTCTTTCCATAAAGTAGTATATTTTTGAATTGTACTATATTTTTATAGCTTATTCTAAACAGCACTATAATAAGCCGAAAAAAAATGTTGGCAACCCTAGTCGAGGCGGAAGCCGCGCGGCGGTCGGGGCGGCGAGCGCCTCGTGTGAACAGTTGAGGCGGCCGCCGCCTCGACCGCCGCGCGGCGGAATGTCGCTCCGTCTGTTTTAGGCCTTAAAGGTACACATACAGGTTTATGGTCAAACAGGAGAAATAATAGACAAAACCCATTACACAGAGACAGCGATACACTAAGGCCTAAAACAGACGGAGCGACTTCCCGCCGCGCGGCGGTCGAAGCGGCGGCCGCCCCAACTGTTCACACGAGGCGGCGGCCGCGCGGCGGGCGCCACGCGGACTCGCTACTTGTCGCGTATAGCTCAGTTGTTTGTGGAACAATGGATATAGAAGACGAGAATGTAATGCTTCTATGGTTGCTGTACCGAAGATGGAACAGGAGAAGAAAAAATAGGCGCTATTGGATTCATCCAATATTATCAGAACGGAGTGAAAAAGGTTTTCTTTTATACCTTGTGGCCCCAATTGAAAAGAAATGAAGAATTTTTTTTAACTTTACGAGGATGTTTTAGTCCTCTTTCAATGAGTTGCTTACCGCTGTAAGACAAGAGCTGCTTAAAGAAACAACCGTGATGAGAAGCAGCATACATCCAGAAGAAAGACTGGTCATTGCTTTAAAGTTAGAAGAAATCAATTTATTTATTATATCGTTCATATTATGGCAACTCGTCACATTTCTTGGAGCCAACCAACCGTTCAAACTATATTTTAAGATTCAAATCTATTGATAATAATGCGATTAAGATCAAAGTTTAGATAAAATTCATTGTTGGATCAATAGATAACAAATTTAAATGTATAAAAGTACCGGTATAAAATCAGATCAGGAAGTTATTAGAAAAGTAAAAAAAGAAGTAATTAAATTTGAATTCTTTATTTATGTAGCACAAGAAAAAACAACGACATCGGTGCTTGTGAATTCATTTTTCCCTAGAAAAATCAAAAATATGAGAACGCAGCCATAAAAAATAGGATTGTCACATTCTTTGGAAACAATCAGACACTCAGATTGTATATTACGGTTCAAAAGTACAGATTAAGTTAAAACGTAAGATAAAGTTACGGTGTTGGATCAGTAGAAAAATATTAAATTTGGAGGTCTAGAAAGGTGTATTATTAAAATAATATGAAATCAAGAAATAATTTCAAGAAAAGTAAAAAATTAAATTCGAATTTTCATTGTGTGTGTTTAATGTAATGGCATATTAAGTGTTTTACATTTGAACACTAAAGTGTAATGATACAAAAGGGAAGAAAAATCAATTTCTGATTTATTTTCTTCAGTTGGCTGTGTCGCCGCGCCGCCTCCACGCCGCGAGTTCAAAATAGACGAGGCGGCCGGCGCCGCGCGTAAGTCGCAGGGAAATCATGCGCCGTGCGGCATCGTCTGTTTTGCCCCATTTAATTGCATTGGACCATGCGTTGACTCGACCGTCAACTCGACCGCCGCGCGGCACAAAACGCCTCGTCTGTTTTAGACCTAATTCACACCAAAAGGCTCGAAGGGCTTACAAATCGTGGCAACAAATTTAATTTGAGGGACTTTGTACAGGAATAGTATACTTGCATGAATTGATATTTGTGTTATAGAGTTGTGATACCCGAACTTAATATCTTGAATACAACGTTAATTAATCTTGAAAACAGATACACGGGAAAGCTATAGATTACTTGTTGTATACATTAAGTGATTTATTTCATCTACCTGGCATGTTTACACCGCAGTGGTGTTATTCATCCCCCTTGCACAACTGACAGTGACTTGTAATTGCTCGGCAGTGTATTATACTTTCATTATTTCTGATCTAACTTCAGCAGGCTGTTAGTAAATAATTCTCAGAGCTTGGTTTTTATTCGGAGTTGAGTTGGGTAAGGAGGACGGTGGCTCCATACCCTATCCCTTCATCCAGATTTCGGTTTTCCATGATTCCCCGAAATCAGTACTGGCGAACTCCTGGATGGCTCCTTCAAAAGACCATGGCTGAATTTCTTCCCACTTCTTGCCACAATTCCCTTCCCGGTTTTAATGACCTCGACATCAACAAGTCGTAAAGCCCTAATAAACATCATCTGTTTTTGTGGCTTTAGGAAAAAAAAATGAAAATGGAAGCCTACTGAGCCGTGTTCTGCCGCAAGACTCGCGTTTCGTATGGTAATCGTTAGTTTAACTAATGTTAGCTTAAATAACTAAGAAATGTCACTAAACACAACTACGTTTTTTACAACAACAACAACAATCAGTATGCTACTATTTTCTGATTACATTGCAGAAGAGACTGAGAAGTTACCGAATGTCATGAATAACATACTGAAGGAAGATTTTGGACTAAATATAAACCAAAGTATTACAAAAGTGATGAAATGTAGTAGAAATGATAGCAATAATAGTGGGTTAAACATAAAATAGGATCGGATGCGACAGAATAAGTAAATGAATGCTGCTACTGAGGAAGTAAAATTACAACTGATGGCCGAAGCAATAAGGATGCTAAAAGCAGAATAGTACTAGCTATAAGAAAAAGATTAATCTGTTAGTTTCAAATATTGATCTAAGACTAGGAAAGAAATTTTAAAATTCTATGTGTGAAGCACAGCACTTTAGGATAGCGAGGCCTGGACTTTAGGAATACCAGGAAAAGGGAAAATTAATGCTTTCAAATGTGCTATATGAGCATGCTGAAAATTAAGTGGACGTGTTTTGGAAATGATGGGCGAGAAAAGAAGTTTGTGGAAGAGTCTTACAGAAAGAAGAGACAGGATGGTGGGTCAAAATTTGGTTAATTTGTTAGTTGCGGGAACATTCGAAGGAAAGAACTGTAGAGGATGACAAAGATTAGAATATATAAAGCAGATACTTGAAGAGATAGTTTGCAAGGGGTATGTTGAGATGAAGTAAGATAGGAAAGGATGGAGGATTGCATCAAACCTGTCGAGAGACTAATGATAGGGGGAAAAAAAATGTTTGCCACTACTAGCCCTAATGGTAGAAATTATTTTTCAAGACTGGGCTAGCAGGACAGGAAAGAAAGTGGTGCACAATTTCTAATCGCCAAATTGTGTAAGAGACGCGTAGTTAAATCGGAAGTTTCACGCAAAGTGAGGTGGTACTGCACAGTTGATTCGGACTGAAATGTTGGCGGGTTGAGTGTTTTACGGCAGCGTAGACCTAAATTGGCCAGCACTGAATTTCAGCCTCTACCTTCACTCATATTTTCGTGCACACGAATACAGTTTTCTACACATCTACCCTACGACAACCTATAGACGCACGAGGGTTTTTTTTTTTTTTTTTTTTTTTTTTTTTTTTTTTTTTTTTTTTTTTTTTTTTTTTTTTAAACTAGCCCCAAGTGGATGATGCCTCCTACAGGGAGGAACCAACATTACCTTTAGGGTTGCAGGACTTCCATATAAATATAAACGTTTTTTTTTAGCCATGGGAACCATTTTTTCATACTCATCTTCCCTCATTGCTTCGAATAAATGTTCAAAGATGGATTTTTTTTTTTTTTTAAGATTTCTTCCAATCAACGCAGCTGATGCACTTCTGAGATGTAAAACAAAGTTCTTTTGTCAGCCACCGTTCAGACCTTCTTCCAGATTTTAACTCACCCGAGTTCAACTAGACAACGAATTAGATAGTGATTGCTTCATACTTCCACTCCGTAAACGTTGGCCTTGTGAAGGTAAAACTGAAAATCTTGATGGTTTGTTGACTGTATGTGCACCTACAGAACAAACGTGTTGTAAATTATTTGTGAGGATAGTTCTAGATTTACCATTTGTGTATACAATGTTCGTATTTCTATTATCGTTAGATTACGTGGGGAAAATTATTATTATGTTCAGTATTTTACACATTTCCCTTGAACTGACGATCCTCCTTGTACAATCAATTTGTTTATAAAGGTTAATGAGACGCCAATGAAATTGAATTTTATCTTATTTTTTGTGTCGTAAACGTCCATTTTCACAGCACCTTCAGCGACATACACTGATCGGCCAAAACATTATGACCACCTACTTACTGGCATATTGGTCCACCTTTCGAACGCAATACAGCAGCTATTCGGCGCAGCATAGGTTCTAGGCTTCCAGAGGTATCTGACACCAGATTTCTACGCAAAGGTCACGAAATTTGTTAAATTACGGGCCAGTGGTTTGTGGGCGCGGAACTGGGAACGAGCATCTCGGAAACGGAAAGGCTGGTAGGCTGTTCGCGTGTTACTGTAGTGAGCGTCTATGGAATGTGTTTGAAGGATGGTGAAACCACGAGTAGTAGACACCTACACCACATCACAGAACTTGGAGGTCGGAGGCTTTCCCACTCTGTAAATAGGGGTTGATCTGTGGCAGATCTGATGGAAGAGTACAATTCTGGTACTTCCAGAAGTGTTTCAGAGCACAAGAATCGCGATTTATTTCATGGTTTCTGCGTTTTTTTGTTTTTGTTTTTTGTTTTTTTGCTTTTTCCGGTAGTTTTTCACGGGCATCATTGCGAAATCAAGCCCGGATACACAGCACTACACTACGAGCCTGACTACACAGTATCCATTAAATCATTTTACTATTAGTATCGAGTTCAAAACATGTGAGCGTTAACACCACGCCATGGTTTTCACTAGATCCTTGCTCAAGTTTACTGGTGTCTGTTGCAGCCAAGAACTCTCCTGCCACTGGAGTGACTGGACATATCAGACTCACAATCGCACAAACAACGGATGGGGAACCGCAAACCAACTGTTTGCGACACATAGTATGAGTCATTCCCCGCCTTTTTGTTTTATTTAAAAAAAAAAAAATCAGGCTTCTCCTGGCCGGATGCGAATTAGGCTTACAAGGAGAGGTATTCGGTGTGTAAATCCAAATCGGAGAACCATCAATCTGCGTAACACTTCAGATAACTCACCATAATATCGTTCGCAGTAGAGGGCCTTCGTTTACGAGAAATTGAGAGTTAAAAACTGTGAAAGTTCAAATCGTTGAACTATACCAATAGAGAAACCTTATAGGTCTACACTGCGAATACTAAATACCCGCGTGGTTTAACGGTTATCAGTACCGTATACGAAATGCAGTGGTTTCGATCGCTGCTTGCCCAGAATTCTTTATTTTCTGCGTGCATTTTTATCGCCACTATTTTCTGTTAATAGCATTACAGATTAATTTTTAAGAAAATTCACCGAAATAATAGTTTGTTTTGCTTCGAAGGATTAACACGTTATATTGACGATAGGCTCCATTAAACCATTTGAAAAAAAATTGCTTCCACAATGAGACTATCAAAGGAAAGATATTCTTCTGCAGCCATAAATTCTTCTCATTGTTGAAATGGAAAGCATATTTCACTTACATGAGTAAATTCCCGTTTTTTTCGTTAAACTGGAACCATACCAGACATGCGTTATTAATATAAGTAAACGGTTCCAATTTAACGGAAAAAATAAGGGATTTTACAAATGGAAATGAAATATGCTTCCCCACTTCAATAATAAGAAAAATTTGTGGCTGCAGAAGGATATTTTTCATCAAATAATCCCGTTGTAAAAGAAACTTATGTTTTAAATGTTATTGTGGCACCTATCATCAAAAAACTTGTTAATCCTTGGTAGAATAACAAACTGGTATATCGGTGAATTTTCTTAAAAATCGTTCTGTAATGCTATCAACATCATATAATAGGGAAGAGAAATGCACCCAGAAAATAAAAGTATTTTGCCAAACGGTGATCGACCCCACGACTTCTCATATACTGGCACATCCGTTAACCCGAGTGGCTATTACTTCTGGTGGATGTATGTAGCTTCACTATAGGTATTGATAAGCGATTTAAAATTTCACAGTTTTCAATTCTCATTTCCTCGTAAGCGAAACGTGTTAGGGTGAGATAACTGAAGTGTTATACTATAAATGCACATTGATCGTTCTCCGATTCCGATTTCCCCACGGAAGAGTCTCTTTGTTAGTCTGAAAGAAGTAAATACGTGTTAAGACATAGCCGCTGGGTTGGACTTTCCGCTCGAAGAAGTTCCTTGTGTCATCAGGAAACTTAACCCTAGGTAAGCTCAGGGTTAAGATAAAACAGCGGCAAATAACATTCAAGCTGTGATAGGGATGATAGCGCCTTTTCTGGTGGATCTATTTAACGATCGTATTTAACTAGGCCGTGTACCTAACTGCTGGGAACAGGGAGACTATTATACGTAAAGATGAAAAACGTAACCACAGCCTGCCTAAATCCTGTTTCCTGAATAGACTAGGGGACATATCTGAAAAATGTTGTTTCTCCAACTGCAGAGATGTTTTTGTAATGGCTTTGCGACTCGTCGAGGTCATTAGAGATGTGAGAGGATTTGGGATAAGGAACGGCGATGAATTCGTCCATGGTCTTTTAAAGAAACCATCCCGACAATCGCCTGCAATGATTTTGAAAAACCGTAATCTGGATGGCGATCGGGGATTTGAACTGGCGTCCTCCTAAATGCCAGGACAAAATGTTACCGCTCACTCACAGAGGTGTGCAGAAGTATAGAATGACTTGCGGCCTCATTACTAGTCACTTCGAATTTGGGAAAGGCATAGCGACTACTGATACGATTAAGAGTGCGGTGACGACAGTAACATCATCATCATCACATCATCATCTGGAGCCCGGAAAGCAGAATGTTAGATGATTAAGTAGAAAATTATTGATAAATGGAACAATACACTTGATAATTCATAAGCCTACAAATATTAATACAGTAGCACTCCAATTATCCTAACTCCGATTATCCGAATCGCTGATTATCCGAATCGTTTTTTAATTAAGATGGAAATGTACTGCGAAAAAGCTTCCCCTCTTTTATAAAAACCAACCCAAAGCTTGGATGCCTGCAGCATTGTTTACAGAGTGGTACGGCGAAATTTCCATCCCTGAAGTGAAAAAGCTCCAAAAATCTCTTGGAAAAGAAGGAAGTAAAGTGTTTTTGGTTGTTGGTAATGCACCAACTCATGCCACCGAAGAAGTTTTGGAAAGAGGGAATGGCCACTTTGAAACAACCTTTTTACCACCAAACGTCACAAGCTTGTTGCAACCAGTGGACCAGTCTGTTATCGAAGCCATGAAACGCCATTACAGAAGGCAACTTTAGGGAAACTTTTGGTGGAGGGTCAAGACGAAGAAGATGTGTTGGCTAACCACAAAAAAATAAATTTGAAAGATTGCGCTTACATGGTGGCGGAAGCTTGGAGCTTGATTAAGGTAGTCACATTAAGACGTGCGTGGAACAAGTTGAAAGGCATACCAACTGAAGAAGAGAAGGAAAAGAAGAAAAAGGAAAAAGAAGCTCAAGAAAAAGAAATGGAACAGGTTGGAGAAGATTTGGATGATTTGTCTCTTGAAGAATTCAGAAACATTCATTTGAAAATTCCTGGATGTTCAGACGTTATTGCTGAAGAGATAGATTCGTCAGACCGTTGGTATGAAATTCTAAATGATGATGAACTCATTGAAAGTGTAAGAGAAGAAGTTGACCTTAATGTCGAACTTTTATTTTTTTTTATTTTTTTTTATTTATTTATTTTTTTAATGGCATTTGGCTGCGAGGCCATACAGCCAGCACTATGTAATCTTGTAGTTTGCAAGTATGTATTGTATCACTGATTCTACCTGGTATAGACGACACAAGACAAACACAACACTTAATTAAAACCACCCATGCCCTGGGCCGGACTCGAACCGGCGACCCCTGCAACGCGAGGCTAGAACGCTATCCCCTACGCTGCCGGGGTCGGCAATGTCAAACTTGAAACAGACACGGGACCATCAGCGTTGAAGTGAATGGAGCGTCAGTCCGAGTGTGACCACATGCAACGTCTCACTGTCAAGCGGATGAATACAGTCAAACAGCTCACTTTCACCGAGATGTTCAGCAAGCAATGACTTATTTACAGTACCGTACCTACATACTGTACTAATGTACAGCACTTGTAAGTACGCTTAACATGTAAAAGTGTTGCCTTTTAATCAATTAATTAAAAGATGTTTTTCTCCCATTTTCAACATACATCCAATAATTAATTAAAATAGAACCTTTTCGGGAAAAAATTCAATTATTGGAATTTCTGATTATCCGAATGGGGTCCGGTCGCAATTGATTCGGATAATTGGAGTTCTACTGTATTGCAGTCGTAGATGGTCGGAGCACCACACGGAGGGTGGATAGTAGGCGAGGCGAGGCAGTGTGAAGTGATAACTAGGGTTCGGATCTTTATGACAAAAAGTAGAGAAATATGCAGACAAATATGACCTTAAAAACCGGTAAATATGACTTAAAAATAACAAAATATGAAGAAACAATTAAATTTACTATACAATATATTAAAATATCCTCAATTATACATATATTACTTATTTTATCTAGTAGTGTCACTTTCACGTAGACAGCATGATTTGCTTCCGTGCACTCACTACATCATTGGGAAATTAAATTTAAAATCGTTTTGTTGAAGTCACTTTAATTTCACATAATTTACGGAATAGAACTCTTTCATCTGTACTAAAAATACTCCTTACCTTAAGTAACTTCGCACTTTCAGAAAATTTTATCTTCGGTACGGCGATAGGTCTACTCACTGATCCAATGCAGATTTAACGATGACTGAGGATATTTCATTGATATATCGATTGACGCGGATAGACATAGTCATGCTTCTGCTGCATTGTCGAGATTAGAAGGCTGGCAGAACATTACGTTTAGAGAGTGACAATAATATATAGCTTTAACTCTTGACTGGTGAATTCTGACCACAGTGAAAATTAGTTTTTTCCCCCATCTGTATAGCAGAAGTACAGTTCTGTGAATAATTATCTTAATTTCTTCTCATCTATATCTAGTGAATTCCCGGTAGGCCCTACTATTAAAAAACTACCAGATTTTTCCTCAAAATATAACCATATGGCCATAAATATTATCGAAATATGACCAAAACTAGTAAAATGTTCTAAATATGCATTTATATGTTATAAAAATACATTTAAATACAATCAGAAACGTTGGATCAGTGTTTAACTTAGCATTTCAGCTCAATAAGAAGGCAGGAAAAATATAATTAGTCCTAAACATCGGAACCGTAGTGATAACTCATTGATAGCACAGCCTAGCTGATCTGAGTTGGTGTTGCGATAAAGGCGGCGAGCAACTCCTAACTAACGGCTGCAAAAAAACGAATCAAAACGAGACAAACAAGGCACAGGAAAAAGATAATTCGTCGGAATATCTTTATATATCCTTTAAGGAATCATTATTTGTTAATTGTAGCTGTAAGAATACTTATAAATTTTTTTGTAGAAATTTGTATCAGTTATCTTCCTTTTGCGTAACATCCAGTAAATATAGAAGAATACAGGTTACAATTAGTAAGCCACAATAAAATTCAGTGAGCAGGAAATGGAGAAATTTGTGTTATTTAAGTAGCGCACAAATGGGCACTTGAGCCCACAAGTTTCGTTATATTACAAAATGACCATAATTAACATATTAAATTTAAACAGTTTGATTTTTATGTAAACTAATATTTACAGTTAAAAAAAAAAAGAACCCTTGGAATAAATCAATATGGAAAAATAGTTGCGACAGATGCTGCCTCTCGTGTGAGAATGGAGGAAACTCCTGACGGCCCATGGGTGAGTATAAAAATTTACCAGACATACCATAGTAGATTACATTATAAGGCCAGTATATTAATTAATGCTATTACGCTTCATAGTGAAGGCCAGCGTCCAGCTGTCAGAGACGGAAATCCTGTCGGGACTAAGTCACCAAGAATTACTAAGCTACTATAGCCTGTTCAATTAACAGAGGCGACTCAAGGTCATTCTGCTCTATCCCCACTCCGCCGTCCTTACCCCTACATGTGAAGGGGAAATTTGTCACTCGCCTACCGGGAAACAGCGCTCAGCTTGGCGGGGTAGGAAGGGAGGGGGTTGAGAGGTGAGGAATGGGCCTAGTGGAACATGACCTTGAGTCGCTAGTTCGGAGTGAACAAGATATAAGACTTCTGATATGATTAAGCATTAATGTAGCTATACCGTTTGAATATAGCAGTATATGTTACTACTAGCGTTACCAGGTGTCCCGATTTGCGCGGGACATCCCGATTTACCCTCGATCGGATTGCCAAATGTCCCGATTTTTTAGGTAAGTGATAAAAACCAATCACTTGTCGCAAAAGAATGAAATCGCGTGTCACACATCAAGACGCATCACGCCCAACCAGCAGTGCTATTCACGGTTCATGGTGCAACTGACCCCACTAACCAGCACATTGTGCAAGAAACAGTTTAGCATATCACAAAAACGATATAGCATAACATTAGAAATATAATGAAAAGAAGAAAGTGTCAGATCAAAAACATCGTTGTAAATAATTTTAACCCCGACCAAATGGGTAACCAAGAATCAAGAAGAAGAGATAAGTTCTTATGTCATAAAGACATACCTCTCAGCCAAGTACAGCTTGTCATCTCGTTTATTCAATTGTGAATAAAAACTGGATTGTACTTTGTATAACGATTCTTAAATTGCTGAGAAATTGTCATCTGGAAGAACAACGGGCAGTGGGATTGCACATAATTGCTTAGGTTCGAAGCTCTTCAAAATGATACACTTTATAGTGTTGCTACAGACACCTTCAACACGGTAAAACAAAAAAAAATTCTGCTGATGGTAAGATTTTACAGACCAACTACAAATTCAAGTAGCTGTGTTTTTATGAAGACGCGAATGAATCTTTGTCAGCCACGTATAAAAATTTAGTGACACGATTGAAGGAGCCCAATATTGATAGCAAAAACATCTTACTAGTTACTGTGCAGACAACGCAGGTGGTGCAACTCAGTTTTTCCAGTTAATGCACCATGATAATGATCAAATTATATCAGTGGGATGTACTGCACACATTTTGCATAACAGTGTAAAATACGCTCAGGGTATGAGTAAATTTGAATGCAGAAATTCATTCTGAAACCGCCTAGTCATTTCTCAAACTATTCCAAACGAGTTCAAGCTTTAAAACACTTTTATGGGACGCATGAATCTGAATATTTGCTCTCATGGCATCAATACCTCTTTCAAACGCCGCAACTGAAAGTATAATTTGGTTAAAGAGCTACAATAATCACTCCAGCATGTAAAAGCAGAGATACAAAATAAGTTATTAAAAACAGCTATCATAAAAGCCATAAAATAAATATAATTTTAATATAAATGAATACTGTATACTTATTAACAGAATAAATAAATATTAAAAATTCAACTTGAAAATTCATTGTTTTCATAATATTTTTATACTTATCGTTATCAACAGGTCTGACTATTAACATAATGTTTACTAATAAGATTCATAAGCTCATCCCAAATCACTCCAGGCAAATGCCGGGATGCTTCTTTCAAAAGGCCATGGCCGAATTCCTTCCCATTCCTTGCCCACCATCCTATCCCGTCTCTAAAGACCTCGCTGTTAGAGAGACGTTAAGCAGATAAAAAAAAAACATAAGCTCATATCATATGATAAACAGATACCTGTAGAAATTACCCCTGTCCTCTATAAATTATAAAAATAGAGTGAATTACATAGAAATCTATTTTTGGAGGATTGTCCCGATTTGTAGCCCCGAATCCCGATTTTTATTAACTTCCATCCCGATTTTTAACAACCTGGTCCTGGCAACACTAGTTACTACTGTAATGATGGAGGGTTTAGGCATGAATCTAATGAGCTAGGCTGAATCATATGGTGTTGATATACCAGTAGGCGACTGAATCGGTGCATATGATGCAGTCAGAAGCGATGTGGGTGTACTGGACAGCTGTCAAATGGGTGCATTTGAGTATTACACTATGTAAAATATCCATGTAGTTAATTAACCCCTCCCCAACTAGGAAGTTGTCTGTTAACCCTTTCCCTGACGGTACAAATTAGTACCATTATGCAACAAAATCTTCTCGGGTGTCCGGCCGGATGGTGGTGTAAAAACACAACGTTTTGGCAGCTGACTCTGCTGTCTTCATCAGGTGTCTTTTAGTTGTTCTCAGCTGACTGTCTCTGGCTCGACTGTCGATATTAGAGGAAGAGATCGAGAATTCATCTATATTTTTTTTATTTTTTACTAGACATTAAGCAAAAAATACTCCATAGATTCCTTTGATATTTTACACATAGTTATGTTATGATCCGAAGTTACGTCAAAAAAAATTAAAAAAAATGTTTGACCTCAAATCACCCTTTGGGGTTAAAGGTCAAATCCGGTATCTTGAGGAGATTGAAAAAAAAAACGCCAAATAGATTGAGTTAAAAATTTTCACAGTGATTAAGTACATTATTGCCAAGGGTTGTATATTCTTCTTTTACCATGAATGACCTCTGACGTTGGCACAAGGGCAAAAACGGAAAATTCTGAACAGTTTGTAAGGAATTGTTTTGAAAACTGTGAGGAAGAACATCTCGAGATATGATGCAAAAGTCTTTGAATAGACTCCAAGTTGCTGCACCTTCTCTGGTCTGGATAGCCACTGATTCGTTTGGGAAGGGTATTCTCTCTTGAGGCAACTGTTAGAACCAGGCCTTAATATCCTAGGTACTTGCATTGGGACGGAGTTGACGTGCTTGCTGACCTCTCACATGTTCTAACAGGATCGGATCAGGTAGTTTTGCTGGCCATGGGAGTGACTCAACATCACGCTGAGACACGTGCCGGTTATGGACAAGAATTGTCCTGTTGAAAAATGGCACCATGATATTGTCGCATCAGAGGTAGCAAATGAGGACGAAGGAACACACCGTTGTGCCGTCTGAGTTCCCTCAATTACTACCAGCCGTGACATGACACCATGACGTCAGGAATAACACCACTGTGCATCTTCAAAACTTTGGCAGAATGGGATCTCTCCCCAGGTCACCACCATACTCGCCGACGATGGTCATCCAAGGTAGTGCAGAATCGCTGAACACAATGAATGATGTCTCATTGTTTTCAGAGAAGAATCGCTCCCTATAGAACATGTGTGAGACCAGCTCGGTCGTCAGTGTCCAGTTACAACAGTTGTGGGCCAGCCAGGAGAGGATACAAAGGCTTAATAACACCCTTCCCAACCAAATCAGTGCATGCATCCAGGCTAGAGGGGCTGCAATGTTGTACTGATAAGAGAGCCCATACTGCCAAGATGTTTGTAAAATTTAGCTCGATTTAGTAATCACTGACGAAATAACACACACCCTCTCAACCCTTGAAGTTTCATTTCGCTTCCTCCTCCGCTTCTAGGTGCTTCACTTTTTTTGTCAGGCAGTGTGCTATTTAACAGGAAGGTACAAGAATCTAGAGGAAGTAGTTAAATTTTCGCGACGAACCAGGTGGTTATTGCAATCACCGTCGAATTTACCTGTAACGGACTGGAAATAGTGATTCTAGGGTTTAAAAGATTGTTATGACTGTCAAAAAAGGTTTAAATGTCAGTTTAGCTAACCAGTTGAATAGTATATTTTAGTGACAGGTATCATGCAAAAATACTGGGTTACCTGGAAAGAAGTTGCACTAGTTCCCCAGGGGGTAAAGATTCAAATAACCTCAAAATGGGGGGGAGAACGAACGCTTCGTCAGAGTTCAAAAAAGGTCATGGGGCGGTTATGATTTAGAAAAAGGATTTAAATTATGTAATTTTTTATGTAACACGGCTTGAGACTGCACTCCAAATATGATGAAAAACTTGCGCTGTGGAGCGTCGGCAGTGAGGGTGTGCAGCAGTAGCTAAATGAGACTCCAAAGTGTCGGAGGTAACGCCCCCCCCCCTCCCCATCCCCTCCTTTCAGTACCAAAAGTACTTAACATTGTATGTATCGCCTTCCATGCCAAACAGTCGTTATTGTGATGTCTTCGCCAGAACTCCGGTGGTCCGTATTAGAGGTGGGCAAAGTGATTCACTAAAAAGAGCGGTTGTTCATTTGATCATTCAATGAAAAGAACTAGTTCTTTTCAATCGTTCACTTGCTAAGTAGCTCAGCTTTATTTGAGACCTTTTTTTTAGGTCTCACCCCTCACAATCCAGTTATACCCCCACTTCCGTTGGAAATACCCCCTTATGTCAACTTCAATAGAAATAGTAGTTTTTATTATAATTTTTTTTTTTTAGCTCTCCAGTTTACAAAACCCACGTGAGCTAGCTCTTCATGATCTTCGGAATCAACTGATTCACCTAGAAGAACTACCGTTCACTTTTAGTGAGCGACTGCTCACTCGCTCTTTTAAATGAATTGCTCTATAGAACTGATTCACTCCCGAACGACCCATCTCTAGTCCGTAGAGCGGCGTGTGCCAGAAGGACCTAACGTCGCGGGTGGCGTCACGACGCTGTGTTTGTGACGTCACGATGCATCTGGTGAGCTGGCATGAATCTTCCGTGGTTTACCAGAAATTCATACAGGCGAATGCTGGAATAGTTCTTCGATACAGGCTGTGGCCGACTTCATAACCACAACGATGAGCCGTAAAGCCCTATTTTTTTTTTAAATGGGATGTTTCTGATTTTTTGTACTCCTTTCACAAAGAGTTTAACACCAACAAACACGATGGGAAAGTTACATTGCACATTGGAACAGCAACTCTTTTCTCCTGTAACACATTCTTTAATGATTTTACTGGGCCAGCAAGTAAATTCATGATTTTTTTTTAACTGCTTTACTTCTCGTCGACGTCGAAGTCATTAGAGGCAGGAAAGTACTGTGGACAAGCAATGGCAAGAAATTCGGCCATCGCCTTGTGAAAGAAGCGTCCCGGCACTCAGCTGTGGTGATTTGGGGAAATCATGGAAAACCCAAATTTGTATGTTCGGGCGGGGATTCGAACCCGCGTCTTCCCTAATGCGAGGCCAGAACGTTACCACTCACTCACTACGTTCGGTAAAATTTCTTTGTGCAAATAATGTTTCTATACTGTGTAAAACATAATATTTTGATTTATTGTGTTTTCTTTTAAGTTAATTCCAATACCTTTGCCTTAAACCAGATTACTGCTGTGTTCTTCTAGAACTGTGTTTGGTGCTTTATTGACAGTCACCAAACACTAAGCTAAATGTTTTGGAGTATATATTTGTAGGAAGATCATCGATATATGATTAAAAAAAAGCAAGATATCGTCCTAGGATGGATCCTACTTGTATTTTCTTCCAATCTGTTGGAGCATCTTCATTTAATTTATTATAAAAAGGGAAACATTTTTATTTATGAATTAACTCGTTTACCTGCAGCTGCAGCGGTGTTACAGTATTTCAACTTTTTTCCACAGTATTTTTAACTGACGCAATGACTCTCAGAAACTTCCTAATGCGAATGTTTTGATACAATTAAGTTTTGAGATGTGTTTCGTAAAAAAAAAAAGATCAACCATCTGTGTGGAAGACCCTTCCTGGAATTCGAAATGTGATTCAGTTAAATCAACACAAGATGTAACATGCTTTATTACTATTTGATACAGAACTTTATTTTTTAATAAAACTTTTAGAATTTGGATTTAACAACAACGCATTTTTGTCTATCTGCAAATATATCGAGCAGTAATGATCGATTACATTATGGGTTTTTACGTGAGATATACTACCAGAACACCTTTTTTTTAGCAATTTACTTGAAATGTTTTTGTAGCCGCCTATTTCAAGATTTACAACCAAGACCACTACCAGTATCAAATATATATTTATAAATCTGTTTTTTAGAATAAGCCTGAAGCAGTCTCAGGGCACTATTTTTTGATATTCTTGATTTTATTAGTTTATTAAATTAATTTTTACTCATATTTTAGATAGTTCCCCTTCTTCACTGTGTATAAAAAGAAAGTTTTACGTATAAATTACACAAAAAACCTTGATCCTAGTAACAAAGTGTATTTAATTTCTTAGCATTTAGACAGATCAGAAACATAATTGGAAATAACGTAACGTTTTGCTTTTGAATAAGGCTTTTTATAGTGCCTTTCGATGTGTTAACAATACAGTCAATCTCAGTGCAATTATATGATAATCGTTAATAATAGTTTGATTTCACTATTTATTTGATTATTCAAGTAGAGGATAGCATATGGCATACACAACATTTGCAAGAAACACCCATGCTGAGTGCTGGACTCGAACAGGCGACCCTCGGCACTTGGAGTCAGTACTACGGCCCTTACGCGTCCCAGGTCGACATATGAATAAAATAAGCAATGGTTTTTCGCAACAAGAGCGCTCGTTCAAACAACAGATCTGGAAATGAAATTATGCGCCTTTGCGGCCGTCTTTATTATTAATACCTTGGTTTTCCACGAAATGCCGCGTATTCATTTCGTTGACGATGCTTACGGCTGTCATTTTGCAGCCTTCATCAATGATTTTTCTTTTTTGCATTGGCTTTACGCCTCGTTAACGTCGAGGTCATTAGAGGCGGGAAAGGAATGGGAAGGAATTCGGCCACGGCCTTTTGAAGGAAGAATCCCAGCATCCGCCTGGAGTGATTTACGGAAACCATGAAAACCCAAATCTGTATGGTCTAACGGGGATTCGAACTCACGTCCTCCCGAATGCGAGACCACTACGTTGCCGCTCACCAACCACGCTCGGTCCACAGGTATTGTGTTTTGTTTAGCAAGGCGCAGAAAGCGTCATGGAATATTAGTTTAGGGCTGTTACTGTTCTTTGAAGTTTCCATAGCCTCCATGACTCATGGAAGACATCACTTTTCTCAATAGCAGCATTGTGTCTTGGAATTGAATCGCTTCGCCGGTGTTGACCACATGACGAACTGCGGTGGATCTATCGGTGTTGTTTTGTTTGTGGTAGCGTATATATTCTCGAAGTTTTTTTCCCTAATGGCTTTACGCCCCGTTGACATTGATGCCATTAGAAGGGGGAAAGAACTGTGGGCAAGAAACCATCCCGTCATTCGCCTGGAGTGATTTGGTGTAACCTTGGAAAACCCAAATCTGGATAGCTGGACTGAGATTCGAACCCGCGTCCTCCCAAATGCAAGGCCAAAGTGTTATTGACACTCACCCATCACGCTTGGTGCGACTGTGGAACCCGTCTCTCTGTAAATAAGGGTGACGATGGACGCCTGGATCATGCTGTGTACCGGAATATTACCCGAAGCACTCCATGTCGTACCATCACCCGGCTACGAAGAGGGGAGTACTGACGTACTGACGTCACTAAGGAGGAGAGAGAAGACAGTATGTGACTCGGGGAGCCTGGTGGAGGAAATGGCTACTCTTACAAGAACAATCCTGGCCAACGCATGCTGTGAAACCGACAACTGTTTTAAGAAATGCCATACTCATGGAGGTCGTCAACATGTCCCATGATACCAGGATACTAATTTGTCACGGAAATCCACCTTTCATCCGTACGTACGAGGAGTCACAGAACGAACTTGGAAATTGTTTGAAGCGAGTGGAGGTGCCAGCGATTTATAATGCATACTGCAAGTTGGCTGGTCATTGATTATTGTGAAATATCGTTTACATCCAAATCAGCTTGCGGGTATTTATGAAGTTCCCTGCAGTTGTGGCGATGTTTACACCGGTGAGACGGGTTGCAGTTTTACGGAGAGACTTCGAAAATATATCCGATACTACAAGCAAACCAGAAGCGACAGATCTACCGTAGTTCACCATGAGGTCAACAACGGGCATGCGATTAAATTCGAAGACACAAGACTGATGTGAAGAGAAGACCAGTGTTGGCCTCGCGGAGTGAAGGAGGTTTTGCGAATTTTTTTTTAGAAAAGTAACAGTTTCAACGAGGACCCCATGACTCATGACCCTCTTTGCTTAAACCTGTAAATAAAACATATAGTAACTCTGATGAAGTCTGTAGAATGATAGCAGAAAACTCTCTCAAAGAAACCTAGACATAATTAGCAGATCTGGAATTACGAGCCAAGTGAGCTCCTCTTATTTTAATTCATTTATGCCGGGGTTTTGGAAAAACTCTTTACGAAGTAAGAAAGGTCCTCACAGTGGAAAAGAGAGATGATAGGATCATTTACAGGTTGATAATACCAAGAATTTCTTGCAGGGAAGTATTCAAAAAACTTGGAATCATTACAATGACTTCTGATTATATATGGCCTTTATTGCGGGTAATATTCACTCTCATAACTATTACACGATTTAAGTAGAAGAAATATAATTAAAATGCACAAAACTCAAGTATTATAAAGGGACATTAATTATTCTCAGCCATTTCTGTTTATTGTATTATCTAAGAGACTATAACTGCTTACAATAAAACCTAATCTCAACAAAACCAGGAAGATGCTATTATTGACATCTTCTCCTACTCCATCAAAGAAATGTACTGTACAAACTCTAAAGGGTTCTTTATAAAACTTAGTTGTAAATCGAAAATAAAAGCTATCAGATGGATCGTGTGTTTTTATTTTTTAAGATATAATAGCCTGCTGGATGATTATCATCAACCATTTTTGAGGATTTTTTTAATTGCTTGGGCTTTACGCCCCGTCGACGGCGAGGTCATTAGAGGCGGGATAGGATTGGGACAAGGAACGGGAAGGAATTCGGCCATGGCCTTTTGATGGAAGCATTCCGGCATTCGCCTGGAGTGATTTGGGGATACCATGGAAAACCCAAATATGGATGCCCGGTCGGGGATTCGAACCCGCGTCCTCCCAAATGCGTGGTCAGAACGTTAACCGTTCACCCACCACGCTCGGTTTGAGGATGTTGAACTAGCTATGATACTTTTCATATTTCAGAAGTGTTTTCTCAGCAGGGGTACAAAAAGAAAAAAGAAAAGAATGGTAAAATTTGAAATCAGTGTAGAAAGTATAGATCTGTGAAGATACAACAGATGCACGCATATAAATGTGTAAAATTTTCATTTATTTTGATTAACCTTCTTGTATTAAGTCGTTTTAACGGAAAATTCTAGTTGCAGATCGGACAATCCATTTTAGGTTCCCACTCTGGAATCTGAACATACAAGATGGGTTTCCCGAGTTGGAGTACGCTACTTCCTGTAATTGGAACTGGAACAATATCAAGAGGAAATTTCGAAACGCTATATGTGTAATGTTGCAAAATTGTACATTATAATCTACTCTTGCTTCGTAATATTAAATGGAATACTATAATTATAGCACTACTAGCTGTTACCCGCAACTATGTTCGCGTGGACTTAGAATTTCATTGCCAGAATTGGATGTAGAAAGCTGTTAGTAGCGTAAGATTTGTCCCAAACAACACAGAGTCGGCATAATATTACAGGAAAGCTATCACTATATCATTCTACCGTCAAACCTGTCCTGAGCACCCTCTGCCACCCACAATTTTGTGAATTGCAGAGTATATATGTAGATGTAGATGAGTGAAGCTATTTCCAACATATTTAAACACAGAAAAACAAACGAATGTGCGGATACGTGTGTGTGGGAGGGAGGGGGGGGGGTTAACTGAGGATAGCTTTATCTCAGTTTGGTCTTTTCTTGTATCTTCAGCATAAGCATCAGATTCTTGGGGTCTAATAAGTTTAGATGCTCGTGTTCTTCTAGAGCCAGCCCTTAAGCCAAGTTTCCACCCGCAAGGCATGTCAAAATAAAGACAAAATAAACTAGTGCCAGAAACTTTTATGCAGACACAAAGTAATAGTACAGTGCAGAGCAAATAGACATCTATACTATATAATAAGTTTTTTCTCTAAACGAATGTTATTAACAAATCATACACTAACAGACTGCGCGAGAAGCAAACACAGCTTGAGCAACCGACGTAACATTACAGACTAACACACGCATCCGTCTGTCTGTCATCATTCGATAAGTTCTCAAACTAAAACCACTATTCATACCGAAAAAAATGTTCCGTGTCCTTCCTACAGATACAAAGTATTTCCTTGTCAAATTCCATCAATATCGGTACAGCCATTTAGTCGTCAAAACGTTACAAAAGGACAGAGACATACATCCGCATTTATAGTATTATTAGTGCAGATCATACACACACTGAATGCGAGAGAGAAAAAAAACGAGGGATCAATATAGCGTAAAACAGTGGACACCTACAGCATTGTTAGACTGCCCACGATTTGTCACGCATTGCACCACTAAATTTATGATATCTACATAAACACCTACCTACCACACCCTACAGATTCCACCACCTCCATTTGTCAGGAAATAAAAACTTTCATGGACTTGCAGGGCCTCTTACAAGGTCTCTCTCCCCAGTCCATCTCGCTCCTAACTCCCCAAAATCCCCGAACACCCACCCTGTACCTCCTTCCCAAGATACACAAGGTTGGAAATCCGGGGCAACCTATAGTTGCGGCATATGGGTCACCCACTGAACGAATTTCAGCCTTGGTGGACCAGCATCTCCAACCTTTTGTACAAAGTCTTCCATCCTATGTCAAAGATACCCCACACTTCCTTGAACGTCTAGCCACAGTCCATACACCTCTGCCTCCAGACGCCTTCCTAGTCTCCATTGATGTAACCTCCCTCTACACCAGTATCTCACACTGTCAGGGTCTCAGTGCCCTGGAACACTTCCTAGATCTGCGACCCCCACACAGCCGTCCCAGTACATATTTCCTTTCATCCTTGGCCCACATGATCCTGTCCAAAAACTTCTTCACCTTTAATTCCACTGTGTACCACCAGATACATGGCACTGCCATGGGCACCCGCATGGCCCCCTCTTATGCCAACCTGTTCCTCGGGCGTCTGGAAGAACGTTTCCTCAACCATACCCCCTTCAAACCCACTGTGTGGTTCAGATACATAGATGATATATTTATGATCTGGGCCCACAGTGAAGATCAACTCCTAGAATTCCTCCATTCCCTTAACAATAGCCATTCCGTTAATTTTACCTGGACCTACTCCCGTTCACACATCACTTTCCTCGATGTTGACATCACACTCAGGCAGGGTGCTCTTCACACCTCTGTCCATATCAAACCAACTAACCTACAGCAATGTCTACATTTTGACAGTTGCCACCCATTCCATACCAAACGCTCCCTCCCCTACAGCCTTGCTATCCGTGGCAAACGTATCTGTTCTGATGCTGAGTCCCTCTCCCAGTATTCCCAAAACCTTATTTCCCGCTCCTACCCACCAGATCTTGTACATAAACAAATCACGCGTGCAATCACCCACCCTCCACGGAACCACTCCCTCCCGGCTCCACTAGCATCAAACTATAGCCCTGTCTTTGTCACCCAGTTCTCGCCTGGTCTCGAATCCATCAATCAGATCCTACAACAAGGGCATGACTTCCTTCGGTCCTTTCCAGAAATGCGCACTCTCTTGCCAAAAATTCTGCCAACTGTCCCCCGTACTTGTTTCAGCAGACCACCTAACCTCAAAAACATCTTAGTTCACAAATACCCTCCATCTGACTCTCCAAAAACACCTTATGGATCTTTTCCCTGTAATAGACCTCGCTGCAAAACCTGCAACATGCATCCTCCCACCACTACATTTTCCAACCCTGTCACAGGGGAAACCTTCCCCATTACCGGGCATGCCACATGCTCCACTACGCACGTCATATACCAGCTTACTTGTCGCCATTGCACGAGTTCTTACATAGGCCTGACTACACAACAACTCTCGACCAGAATGAATGGCCACAGACAAACAGTTCACACCCGCAATTTATATCTCCTCGTACCCAGGGCCCGCTCTAGCGATATTGCCGCCCCGGACAAATAGACAAATTGCCGCCTCTTAAGATTATGTAGAATTATATATTTTTTAAAAAAATAATTAATTTTTATTCGAATAAAATACTTAATTTTAAATTTTAATAAAATCATATATTCATAAATAAACTTATTTAATTTTGATCTAGCGGCACAAAATAGAGAAATTAATTATGAAATATCTTTACATAACCACAAATTAACCATATTTTTACGTTTGTAAATGCTATTACGGATGGATATTATCACACAATCTAAATGCCATTATTTTGAAAATAAAACGAGATTACATCAAATACGCTAAAATCACAAAAAAACTTTTTTTTCTTACTTTCAGGTTGCGAATTTTTTTATTACATCGTAAAATTTACTTCATCAGCAATTTCATACTCAATTGCCAAAATGGCTAAATCATTAAATTATCAATTTCTTGGATTTCGTAAATGCTTAGCAAGGCGTCGTATACATCTCCCAAATGAAATTTTTAAGGTTTTAATGCCTCTTTCATCTCTATCCTACTCTCCCATCTAGTGTCACTGCATGTTTTCAAAGTTGAACCCTGAACATGCTTTAAAAGTATTGTCCATCGAAAAGTAGATGCCAAAAATAATATATTTTTTGGACCATGTTGAAGAAATTAGCGGCTTCCAAGGATGCTTTTGCCATTAATAACAAGATTGAGAGTATGGCTACTACACGGAACATTGAATGCTAGCGAATTATATTGTTTAATTCTAAATTGCACTCCTGCTTTATTGCGCCTCATATTGGACCCGTTGTCAGTCCCTGTTCTCTGATATCCTGCAAATTTAAACACAAGTCATTAAGTTCTCCAACTATAATGTCAGACATTTGTTTTCCTGTGAATCTTTCGACTGGTAAGAAGCCTTAAAAGCTTTCATTAATTTTAATCTCAACATCAGGATTAAATTTATTGGTTGAAACATATTTGATTACAAGAGTAATTTGCTGTATCTTACTAAAGTCAGGAGTACAGTTTAAAATTATGGAAAAATATTTGAATTTTTTATTTCATTAATAACATGAGACTTTACACTTTGATGCAGCAGATCTACTATCCCGGTTTGTATATTTTCCACAAGATATTCAGCTTTAGTCTCTACTTTTTAGAGCACTCAATGGACGTGCTCTTCCATAATGGGATCGTATTCAGACGGTAACTCAAATATTTTTAAGAAATTACCGTTATTATGCTCAAACAACTTGTCGCTTGTACCTTGAAAAACCAGTCAACTTTTACCAAGCATTTTGGTAATTGCAACGATTCTTAGAAGCACCTCATTCCAATGATTTATTTCGGCATTAATAACTCTTTGAGTGGCAGCATCTACAGTTTTATAATTTAATCTTTTTTGCCTGAATATGATGTTTCGAAATTTCATGCTCTTTTAAAGTTTCGTCGAGGTGCTTCCAATCAGCAGCTGGTAATATTATTTATTTACTAATGATTGTAAGTACTGTCCCACACCCACTAAACTACAGTATTTCCACAAGCGATCGAAGCTAGCGTATGTAATTTAACCCAACCATAACACTTACTATGCCTGAATCTAATTTGTCCAACAAATCTGTGAGGCTCGGATTACGAGAAGAAATTATTGTGCAAATTATTCCACTTCGATTTCCAATAACTAAGATTCATATTGATTTGGTTTATCAATTCAATAAAATAAATACTCAGTATCTCCCGCCAAGCACTATCGATTCCATGTATTAGAGCCTAGCTGCAATTGCGAAAAACACTCCTTTTCACCGGGTCTAGTAACTTGTGGGCAGTATAACGTCGGAATCAGTACAGGTAGCCGAGGTCAGGTGTAACAGCCCCCACCTACCGCGCTTCGCTTCTGTTGTGCGCTTCTGTCGTTGCGCGCTTATGTCGTTGTGCGCTTATGTCGTTGTGCGCTTATGTCGTACTGTATATCCAACTAAATAACAGCTTAATCATAGATGTACTTACCTTTAGAAATTATGAAATCCTGAAGTAAATTTTATGAACTTCCACTTATCACTAATAACGTAATAGTAAGACTAATGCTGTTGTGTAATGTAACCACTTTTATAATTAGCAATAATAAGCAAGTTGAGATAACAAAAGTCAAAACAGCCTTCTACTCGCGTGCTAAGGCCCAATTCACACAGAAGAGACGTGGCGCGGACTTCGGGCTGAGACATGGTGCGGACGCGGCGCATTTTGAAGTTGCTCCTATGCGGAATTCACACAGAGGCGGCTGGGCAATGGCGCGCCCCTTTGAGGTCCGCGCCCCGTCTCTTCGAAGTCTCTAGGGGCCCACCCAAATAGCTAAGAACTGTAAGTTTTTAACGAACGAAAAATTCGGTATGTGAATTTTTTTTTTTTATTAATTGGGTATTTAACACATTAATATTATTAATATATTTCTCACACTTACAGCCGAAATGGCGCCCCTAAATTTTAGCGCCCCGGGCAAATGCCCGGTTTGCCCCCCCCCTAGAGCGGGCCCTGAGTCGTACCAGAACATGCTAACTACCACAACTCCAACAACTTCAATGACTGTTTCACCGTGAGAGCCATCAGAGTTTTCCCCGAAACCACCGCCGCCTCAGAACTTCGCAGATGGGAACTTGCTTACCAAAACATCCTAGACACCAGACACCCACCTGGCCTCAACCACCGATAAAATTCCTTTCCTTGACGCATCACTCATTATTAGTAGGAGTAGTAGTAGCATTATTGTCATTTAAGTAATTACCTTATTTTATTTTTCAAAATTTATCCGTCCATATTTCCATATTTATGTATTTAATTCCCTCCCCCTTTATTATTATTATTATTTTTTAATGTATATTATCCGTTTAACCACCATCTGCGATTTATATACAATATCTCAGTCCCACCACCATATTGATAATCCACCCAGTCATGCAGCAACCCCCGGTGTGTGCACACCTCCCGAGGCACATGACTCATTTTCTATGTCATGAATAAGGTTAACTACCGAAATATTGAGTTTATTTATTTGTGTGTTCGTAATATATGTTCTTCTCTCGTCGCTGCCTTCAACTTTGGTGAGTGATGAGTCATTTTCCCTTTCCTTGTGCGAGGCCCCTCTTATCGCTATTTTGACTGCGACAAGAAGCCTTGATAGCCCGTTTTATTTGGCACTTGGCCCTAATATGCCTTTTAACGGTAGTCGCTACCACCTCGCCGATTATATTAATATACAGTACTTTTATTACAAAAGTTTCAATAATCTATCAGTTCGCGCAACGGATGTTGTAATATTATGTAAATGAATTTCGCTGCACTTTTGCTACAATTCACAATTTATTTTACTCAAAATTTTACACAAAAACCAATGCTGTTACTGACACAATATTCTCTACAAATTTGCATTGCTCTAGCCGCAATCAGTCTCTTCACATGTACCCCTATGCTCGCTCAAAACAGTCTCTCTCGCCATATACAGACTCTCTCTCTCTCTCTAGCCAACCACCGTCTCACTCGCCATCTTGGCTTCCTCCTTTTCGCCACACATAACATTACAGTCCTGCCAACTTTCTCAACATCAAATCACTAAAATAACTTAAAACTACCCCATACTATACAATCTACTATGCTGGAAGACCTTTTTTACAAATGAAATTATAAATTTATTTAAATCAATTAATAAGATGATAATAGCACTTAGTAATGACTGGTGAGTGGGGACCTCACACATGCCACCACTTTGCCACTAATTAGCACTTTTTTGTAATCACAAAAGTTGGTTATTTGGGGCAAAGTTCAACCCTTTCACCAGGCATTACTCCTTTGTAACACAAATTACACATTTTCCATTACACCATGGTTCTTTACAATTTCTCACTCAATGTCCTTTGCTATAGTCCAATAATAGAAGTTTATTAACATTTATAATACACTACATTGTAATTATTTCTCCTCTCTCACCTTATACAACTTTAAATCAGTCACATTCCGCAACCCAAACTTCCTTCCTGACTTCGGGTACACAAGAAAATAGGCATTCTTATGGGGCTTTCCCTCCACTCGAAATGGTCCATGGAACACATTAAAGAATTTTTTAATTTCCGCATTTATCTCACAAGACTTCTCGTGCGTTTTCACCAATACCAAGTCGTTCAAATTAAATTCAACAGGTTTACGTCTCTGGTCATGCTTTCTCTTCCTTTCCTCAGATTTCCTCTTCATTCTCTCCCTTACTTGCTTACAAACGTCTTCCTTAGATACACATTGACTTGCAGGAAAATTAATTACTTCTTTAATCAAATTCGGTTCTTCTTTATGATACATCAAAAAATATGGGGTGTAACCAGTACTCTCACTTGGTACACTGTTTATGACATCTTCGAAATCTGTGACATAGTCTACCCATGTAGTATGTTTGTTACTACAATAGGTTCGGATCAACCGACCAATTTCCCTCATGACTCGTTCGGCTGGATTACTGGCGGGATGGTACGCTGATATTCTTATATGCTTCACTTTGTTCTCCTCCATACACTGAGCCCAACGTCTTGACGTAAATTGACTACCGTTATCTGATAATATCTTCTTTGGATAGCCCACATTTTTAAAATAATTCTTTTCCATCCGGTCCACCAATATCTTCCCTGTAGCCTTTCTTATTGCATAGAATCGCACAAACTTCGAGAACACATCCAACATGACGTAGACATAAGTAAATCCACCCCTTGACTTTGGCAGAGGCCCATACAAATCAACGGCTACCAGATCCAAAACATTCTCTGGCAATATACTCTGCATTAAACCTTTAGTTGCTACAGTCGAAACTTTAGTCCGTTGACATCGGTCGCAAGTCGCTATCCTCTTGGCCACCCTCCTTTTCATATTATCAAATAGCAAGACTTCCCTTAATTTTTTGGTGCATTTAGCGGCTCCATAATGCCCATAACTCAAATGTACATAATCTATTATGATATCCACATATTTTTCCGGCCAACATATTTTCCAGCCACTCGACACCTCGTCCGTTCTGCGAAATAATATTCCGTCATGAACTTTATAGTACTTGGGCAGCTTCTTATTTCTCCTAAATTCTGCTTTATTAGCTTCAAGCACTCATCCTCATTTTGTTTACGCCTCATATCCTTGCAAATATCCTTAACTGCATTTTCATGTAACACTCCCTTCATATAGAACATTCTGACCACCTTTTCAGAGCCAACAGCGTCATCCACATAGTTGGTTCCCATCGGAAGTCTTGATAGCGCGTCGGGAACTTGGTTTTCACTACCCTTTATATACCTTATTTCAAAATCAAACTGTTGCATGTATAATACCCATCGGGTCAATCGACTGTTCATGAGTTTGCATTCGCATAAAAAGGTCAACGCCTTGTGGTCCGTAAACACAATAGTCTTGTGCCCCCACAAGTAATACTTAAATTTCCCAAACCCCCACACGATGGCCAATGCTTCCTTCTCTGATATCCCATAAGATTGTTCATGTTTGTTCAATACACGGCTTGCAAATGCGATTGACCGTGCTTCCTCATTTCCGTCCACATTCACCAATTGAAATAGATGAACTCCTAGGCCATAGTTAGAGCTATCACTCCCTAAACAAAAAGGCAAACTTAAATCGGGATGATACAATATACCACTATTCATCAACTCATTCTTCAACTTGTCGAAAGCCTGCTGGCATTGTTCCGTCCACAACCACGATGAATGTTTCTTCCTTAATTCCCCTAAGTGAGGATCATTGAATGACTGATCTGATACGAACTTTCGATAGAAACCGCATAAACCAAAGAAGGACTTTAACTGTTTCTTGGTTTTTGGCACGGGAAATTCTATAATTGCCTTTATCTTCTCGGGATCCGGGCGTATACCCCGTGAATCAATCTGGTGTCCCAAAAACTTTATTTCCTTCTTCGCAAACTCACATTTTGACATTTTTAAAGTCATGCCTCCTCTTTGTAAGGCAACCAACACTTCCTCCAAAACTTCACAATGTTCCTCCCACGTTTGAGTACTTATCAATATATCGTCGACATAGATGGATAATTTGCTAAGTAAATCTTCCCCTAGTACTTGATCCAATGCTCGTATAAAAACTGAGACCGAGACATTCAGTCCAAATGGAACCACCTTGTACTGGTAGCACTTCCCACCAAATAAAAACGCCGTATACTTTCTCGATTCCGGAGCTAATGGTACTTGCCAATATCCGGCTGTTAAGTCTAAACTTGTCATGTATTTCACACCATGGAATCTCTGCAACATTTCTTCAAGATTCTCAGGACGATCAGTTTCTCTGCCTACTATTCTGTTTAACGTCCTGGCATCTAAAACCAATCTCACTGTCCCATCTTTCTTGCCGACCACTATCAGCGGGTTGTTGTACTGGCTACTACACCTCTCAACAATACCCCATCGTACCATTTTGTCGATTTCTTGCTCCACAGCTTTCTTCTTAGCTAGCGGTATCGGATAAGGCTTCACGAAAAACGGTGTATGAGGCTTTATCTTCAATTGGCATTCATATCCTTTTACTATTCCGGGACAGTCTGAAAATACACTCTTATACTTCCTCAATATTCCTTTTAAATCTTCCCTCTGTTCTTCGGTAACACCCCTTAACTCATCAATATCCATTACATAATTCGCTTCCATCCCACTTTCTGTTTCTTCACCCTCCATTTCCTCATTCTCTACAACTTCATCTTCTGTTGCCACTTCATATACAGCTCGCATGTTTACATCTCCTTCCAACTCCTTAACTTTTATCGAACGATTTCCAAAGTTAACTTCAATATTTTCTTTGTTTTTCCATACTTGCATCTCTCCTTTGTAACAGTCAATTATAGCTCTAAATTTGCAAAGCCAGTCCATACCTAGAATACAGTTAATGCTGAGCTCGGGTACCACCAAGCAAGCATGCTCCAATGCAACTCCATTTATTTCTAACTCCAATAATATTTGAATTTTCACCCTCTTACTCAATTTTCCGGTCGCCCCAATTACTTGAACCTTACTCACTGGCATTTCAGCAATCTTGTTGTTCTTCACTATTTGGTCATACAACTTGTGTGATATCGCTGTTAATTCACTCCCAGTATCCGCTAGCACTTCGCTCTTCAAACCAAAAACTTTCACCGTAAATATTGGATGCCTCACTTCCTCTTCTTCTTCCCTCAAAATTTCCTCTTGTAACAAATCCTTTTCAAACTCTTCTGGAGACCACTTTAACACTTCTAGCTTACTCCCATCTCTCAGGTGTAGCTGCTGTAAGGCTACATTCTCTCTATTCAATTGACTTCCATCATCTGTTTTGCATTCACTATTTCCCGCAAATGAGCTTATGTCGTGTCTACCTTCTTCCGAAACTTCAACATTTGCCTCCTCTGGCATTTCACTTCCATCATCATAACTATTGGCATATTTCCTCACAAGGAAAAATTTCACTCCTTCATATTCTTCATTTTCTAACATTCCACCTGATTCTTCTTCTTTCAGATTATCATCTTCGTCCTCGCTACCATTTTCGTCGCTATACTCTTCCTCATCTTCGTCACTTGTTCCGATACTATCTTCTGTTTTAGTTTCATACATATCTTCCTCAAATTCTTTCGATACAAGCTCATCTGTCATCATATCTTCTGCTAAAGTGTATTCTCTCACACTGCTACTACATTTCTCTTCGTTATCATGGATTCCCAGATCGATTTCAGCCAATTCTCGCACCCCTTCTTTTTGCCAATCATAATCGCACATTCTTGCAATGTCCTGTGTCTCCCCTTCTTCTAAAAACTTGAAACATTCCCACCACCTCAGTGGTTCCTTCTCGTCACACACCCCGACATCCAGTTCTTCCAATTTCTCTTGATTTTGCCCCCTGCTTTTGTAGTTTATAATCTGCATATCACATCCGTTGTCATTTCTCTGTAGGTCCTCAGCTCTCTGGTAGGTGTTGCTGTCATTCCTGTTATTTCTATTGTTTTGATCCTTTGGTCCTATTGCGACTTCCTCCGCTACTGAGCGGACCGCCCCATTTGCGGCGCAGAGTTTCCCTCCATTCGATGGGAAACAATCTGCCTTCCCCCATCTCTTCCTCCTGGCCGGCTACTGTTATGATATGACCCCTGATATTCATGTCGCCCGTCTTCATTTTCCCTTCTTCCATTTCCAGAATTCCTGTCATACTGTTCACCTCGGTGATATCCATTTCCTTGACCTCTGTCTCTGGTATAATCGTCCCGTGGATTCATCTTGTTCGACCCGTTATAACTTCGATAGTCATTCCTCTTATCCCCTCTCAGGCTTTGCTCATTTGCACTATTCCAGCGGTCCAACCTTTCAACTGTTTCCAAAAAATCTTCTATACTATTCCATTGAACTAATACTAGCTTTTCTTGGACACCCCTAGGCAATTTTTGCAACAGAACTTCTATTTTTTCATCATCCCCGACTTCTTGATCCAGGTAGCACAATTCTCTCATCACTGCTTCACAAAAATTCTTCATGCTACCCTCACGTCTACTATAATAGCGACAGTTCCAAAAATCTCTCCTCACATTCCTTTGTTTTCTCTGTGACCAATATTTGTTTAAAAATAATTTCAAAAATTCCTCGAAATTATTACATTCTTCAACACTGCCACAGCTCCATACAAAAGCATCCCCTCGTAGCATATTCTTTACATATCTTATCTTATCCAAGTCTGACCACTCACAAGGTAATCCATTCTTATAAGCTCGAGCAAAATCTACTGGATGCACCGCTTTTTCCGGTTCAAATTTTACTTCCGGTAATTTAATCTGGTTTGTGATGATACCTCCAATCCCCATCGCAGCCAAATTTCGCCGTTCTTCTTCCCCAAATTTCTTAATTAGATGTTTCACTTCTTCCTTCACCTCTTCTTTGACTGATTTCATCTGGTCTTCCACTTGGTTACATGCTCCTTTCACTTCCTTATCCATAATCATAAATCTCTCTCCCAACCGGTAAATTTGTTTGGAATTGGTTTCAGCTTTCTCTTTTAATTCTTCAATCCCTTTTGCACAGTCCTTTTGGTTTTCATAAATTATCTTATTTTCTTCCTGCATAGCTATACGCTCTTCCTGTATTTCCTTCCTATTTTCCTTCACTGCTTCCTCCACCTTTTGTTGCACCAAACACACTACATTCTGCTTGTTAGCCTCTTCACGTTTCCCAACGTAATCATACACCATTGATATTTCTTTCTCGATTTTTGTGTTGATATCTTCTTTTAATACTTGTCTTACACTCTCTATCTTCCTGTCACATTTTTCTTCCGACTGTTGAATACGTCTATCCATTTCCTGCCTTAAAATCTGCCCTTCTTCTTTAATTTTTTCGGTAATTCTTCTTTCCATTTGTTTTGACTCTTCTCTCATTATTTCAGCAGTTTGTTTTGACTCTTCTCTCATTATTTCAGCAGTTTGTTTTGACTCTTCTATTTTCTCAGCCATTTGTTTCAATAAAACCATCAGCATCGACATCTCGCCGCATTTCTGTTTCTGAGTATCAATTTGTTTGTTACCCATCTCTTTTTCTTGAATATTAATTTGATTAACCGGTATTGGCGTTGACATCGCACTAATCATGAAACTCTTTGACTCGACTTCACAAATATCACTATCTTTAACATCTACATCAATACTATCTTTGGTTGAATACATAACTCCGCTTCCCCCCATGCCGTCACAGAAACTAACGCAACTAGCTTCGGTTGAATTAAACTCGCTGGTCAAGTCAACTCCACTTCCCTCCCTTTTAGCTGACTGCTCGACAAACCCGGAATCTTCATTGTTACAAACAATACTATCATTATCCCCAGCTTTAGAAATTAATCTATCACTGCAACCCGAAGATTTGTCCTTAATTACTTCCATTTTACTTATTCACTGCCAAATAAAATAATATTACTACTGAAATACCCCGTTAATTCACACGCAAAACACAAACATAAAATCACTTCCAAAATTTTCACAACGCCGTTTTTCAACGCAGAAATACTCTTTAATGGGTACAGAAACCCATTTTGAACACAGGAAACCTTTTATGAATTACTTACTTTACACAGAAATTGCCACAGCACTGCAAACATAAATTTTACAACACACAAAAAATATGCATCAACGTAACATTACAAATCACAATGGCTTTTACACATGCATTTATCTTTCAGTTACCAATTTAAATAAAACCCTTCCCACTATTGCTTAAAAAAATTCTTTATTTGCTTAACTAAGGTCTTCTCAGCATTTAAATCTAATTTGGACAAATTTTTTAATTTCCAAAACCATTCTTATGACAAATTTACAGATTTAATTCTTCCGAAATTAACAAAAGTTTACTTCTGATTTTCATTCGTTTTCAAACTGTTGCATTTAACTGTTCGTTCTTTAAAGAAACTTAAATCACTTTTTTCAAATTTATTACTGGTGTTTTATTTTACGGAAGTCACTGTATCAAATTCTGCTTGCTGCCACTCTTTCGGAAAATTTATATTGAATTTCTGTACTTGCCAATGCTGCGATGATCTTCACGTCTGCTAACCTCTGCTCCAGAAACTGCTAGCTGGCTCCAGTCGAAGAATACCCAAGGTCGTTATTGAATAAATGCAATATTTTGCACTTATCCTGGCAGATTCGTCGCCACTTTGCGAGGCCCCTCTTATCGCTATTTTGACTGCGACAAGAAGGCTTGATAGCCCGTTTTATTTGGCACTTGGCCCTAATATGCCTTTTAACGGTAGTCGCTACCACCTCGCCGATTATATTAATATACAGTACTTTTATTACAAAAGTTTCAATAATCTATCAGTTCGCGCAACGGATGTTGTAATATTATGTAAATGAATTTCGCTGCACTTTTGCTACAATTCACAATTTATTTTACTCAAAATTTTACACAAAAACCAATGCTGTTACTGACACAATATTCTCTACAAATTTGCATTGCTCTAGCCGCAATCAGTCTCTTCCGCCATATACAGACTCTCTCTCTAGCCAACCACCGTCTCACTCGCCATCTTGGCTTCCTCCTTTTCGCCACACATAACATTACAGTCCTGCCAACTTTCTCAACATCAAATCACTAAAATAACTTAAAACTACCCCATACTATACAATCTACTATGCTGGAAGACCTTTTTTACAAATGAAATTATAAATTTATTTACAATCAATTAATAAGATGATAATAGCACTTAGTAATGACTGGTGAGTGGGGACCTCACACTTGCAATTCTACAGTTTAATATAGAATCCGTACAACTGACCATCCAGGCTTGGCTCATACGATCAAAAACAATTCTTAAAAAATCTTTGCTTTCACCGGAGACCAAACATTAGTACGCAAGCGCATTAACCACTGAGCTACCAGCCCACTGTATGGGAGGGTACTACACAGACTTGCACATCCTATACGTCTGTCTAACATCGTTCCTGTAATTTTTTTAAATTAAATGACAATAGGTATTATTTATACAGAAAAAAGTATCCTATGTCCTTCCTAATGTCAAATATATTAATGTAAATTTAGATGTATAAATCGACAGGTATACGTCACGAGTCTATACTGGGAAGTACCGACTCCAACTATGGATAGCAATGTTATTGGGAAACTAAGAACATGGGAGTTCACAAAAATTCCGTGATCATCATTCTCTAAACTTCCATATGAAAATCTGTATATTTATCATTAAAACATATCATAAACTGTGATCAAGGCCAATAACGCTCATATTATTGTTAATAATCGCCAAATTATATTCTTGCAGTCAGATAGTAGTAGATAAAAAGAATCAGTACACATTATGTGCTGGATTTAGTGGCATGCGTTTATAAAGTTTGCTCCAAGCGTGGTGGGTTAGCGGTAACGTTCTGTACTCGCATTCGGGAGGACGCCGGTTCGAATCCCCCACCGGGCATTCAGATTTGGGGATTGCATGGTTTTCTTAAATCACTCCAGGCGAATGCTGTGATGCTTACTTTAAAGACCATGGGCGAATTCCTTCCCATTCCTTTACCACAGTCCTTTCCCGCCTCTAATGGCCTGGACGTCAACGAGGCGTAAAGCCATAAATATATATATACATATATATATATATATATGTAATTTTGCACTATCGTATTATTTTGTGAGGTGATAGTTACAAACGATTTCCAGCACACTGTTCATCTTGAGATACGCTATCGACAGAGTGTAACAAGTGCGACGGTTAGTAGTTTTTATCACTGTGATTCAGAACTTATTTACAAAATTTACTCCGCCTTTTAAAAAGGGCGTTACCAGGTACAGGTGTTTTTATAAACAAAACTGCAACCCAAAAGAAATGCAACAATGTGCAAAATTCCGTATAAATTGGACCATTACTATGCGAGTTGTCTGCATAAATTTTTTTATTAAACACACAGACTCATCCCGTGGAAGTAATAATAACATCTACTTTTTCATTACTTCATAGTATGAAGAAAATATTGACCAAAATCGGTATATATCACGGCCATGCAGGGCCAGCTTTTAAAATCACTGATCCTTACGTAAACACGATGTAAGGAAATGTGAACACACTGACTGTTGCAAAGCTCCACGGAGTCTGTACCCACAATGGGATCGAAATAGCGCAAAATACAATTACTAAACATGAAAAATTAAGACAGCTGAGTGTAGTGATAGCCGGGATGTTGACATTAACAGAAAAAAAATTGTTCTCCTATGAATCTCTCACGCAACAATTTGCAGTTCCATGACAAAAGCCGAAAAAAGTTTTAACGGAATAAAGTCTGTACATTTAAGATAGTTTTGAAGAAAAAAAAATGGGTTCACTAAATGCAAAGAAGAAATCATTTATTTCTTTTTGTCAACTTTTTGTAAATGTCTGTCTGTTTAGATAAACAGAATTTGTGCAAAAACTACTTGTCAAGTTTTGTTTAATGTACAGCCCCTGCTATCGTGGGTTAAATAGGATATCTTTAACTTTAATGTAAAGTCGGAAAAGTAAAAAAGTTTATATCAAGTTGTCCATGACTTAGTATCGATTTTTTGTGAAACGCGATCCACGCAAAATCTAATGGTAGAATTTTGATCCGGTTTCCAATACTATAAATACCATGGTCCCAGAAGTAAAATAAATGTTTCATTTTGATGTGATGTCGAAACGCTGAGAAATTAATTTAGAAGTGCTAGGACCTCGATTTCCGCAAAAAACTAAGGAAAAAGTTTGAGACCTGAGCAATAGCTTTCATACTAATGCGGTCAACAAAACTTTTGATTTGTTGTTATTGATAAAGTTCAAATAACGTAAACGTTTCGTATACGCAATAATTTGATTAATTTGCACCGAGCGTGGTGGTATAATGGATAGCGTTCTGGCCTCGCATTCGGGAGGACGGCGGTTCGAATCCCCGTCCGGGCATCCAGATTTGGGTTTTCCATGGTTTCCCAAATCACTCCAGGCAAATGCCGGGATGTTTCTTTCAAAAGGCCATGGCCGAATTCCTTCCCATTCCTTGCCCCCCATCCTTTCATGTCTCTAAAGACCTCGATGTTGAGAGACGTAAAGCAGTTACCAAAATGAAAAAAAAAATTGCAACCTACTTTCATGAAATTTCTTATATACCTATTGATTTTCAAATAGCTGAATATGGTTTAAAGTTCATAAAATTTTGTTGAGTCATAGTTTGTTATCGGCATTTTCATTGGTAGGGCCTTCTATAGCCCTTTCAGTTAACAGAGATGACCCACTACGAAGGGGAATTTCTGGACACAGCGTTCAGATCGGAGAGGCAGAACGGGTGGTGTGGGTGAGATGAGGAACGGAGACAGCGGATCATGACCTTGAGCAGCCAGTTTGGAGTGAACTGGATATAATACTACTAGTAATGTACGAGGGGTTTGACACCCATTTTTCTGAAACGATTATTTGTTATACTCGCGTGATAATAGAGTAATGGTAATCTGTAATATATACGATCACAGATATTTGTGTTACTTGATCTTCAGAAATTAGAAATAAATAATAATTACAGATACAACGATTTCAAATTAAAAACATTGAACAGATACTGGAACGATTTCATTTCTGCTGTCTTCAAAGCCATTGCTTTGGGTGTTTCTTTTGTTGATGAGCCACATTTAATTTTCGGATATGCATTTTTCTTGTTAAAATTTGTTTTAAATAGTGTGAAAATCATTCTTTCTCAAAATTCGTAGAAAGTTATATGGTGATTGTATTGCAGGTGCTTCAGTAGACTGAAGGATATAAAGATAATTTTTCTTCTTCAACGCTTTAAATGACCATCATCTCGGATGCGATGCCTATCCAAAGCTTTCCTCATCACTGTATCACCTGATTGTGTACTGTTATTACGTTTTATTTGAGGCCATGGTATGTTATTACCTCAGTCTTATTATTGCGAAGCACTATGATATTTCTGCAAATTTCACAAGAAGTCTGATGGGTGAATGGTAACGTTCAGGTAAGGAATGCAAAGGATGCAGGTTCAAATACCCTTCCAACCATCCAGATTTCGGATTTCTGTGGTTTACCGAAATCACTTCAGGGCAATGGCGGGATGAATGTAACGGCCGAATTCCTTCCGTTCACTGCCACTGACCTAAAGACCACCATGACGACGAGCAGTAAAGCCCAAATCAAAAACTATAAACATAAATTTCACAGTGTAAACATTGTGGATCATAAACTGAACTTTAAAATATTTACAGAATAAATGTTGAGTGGTTTAATTTA
>JARYHS010004280.1:0-12603 GCA_031002005.1 Vandiemenella viatica
AGCACAAAAGGGTAAATCATTTGTACACATATCATGTCGTGAAGCAGGGGAAAATGCTATAATGTAATTTAATTTAATTTTAATTTAATTGCAATGGAGCACAGGCTCCGGTGGCATTTCCCTACCACCATCTCCCCCTATCCTGCACCTACCTACATTTGACCTCTAAAATTTATCTTTAAATTCCTTCAAGTTTTCGGTAAATTATTCATTATTCTCTTGGTAACTCATTCCAATCTCTGACACCCTTACCTAAAAATGAATCTTCCCACACCCTTGTGCCTGAAATCGAGTGCCAGCTTGTGGTCATGTCACCTTTACCCTTCCATGCACTACTTTTCATACCTATTGCAAATTGTTCCTGCCTCATCGCCAGTATTGCCCTGTACACTCCCTGACCTCCTCATCCTCCTCCTGTCTTGCAATGAATCCCATTCCAGCTCCTTTATCATATCCGTCACTGATTTCATTCTGCGATAATTTCCAGAAACAATCTAGCAGCCCTTCTTTGCACCCTCGCCAACTCCTGTATTTGATACGTAAAATGAGGGTCCCATACTACACTACCATATTCGAGCAATGGTCTGACCAAAGTTTTGTAACCCAATTCCTTGACTTCTCTGGTACATCCTCTCACTCCACCAACATGCAGAACTTTTTTTATTTATTTATGGCATTTGGCAAGTAGCCATGCAGCCAGCTGCGTACATTTTGTTTACATTTTGGGTATTTTCATCTTTATCTATATACATATTTTACAATTTGCCTATTTAGCTATATACATTTGAATTAGTCATACAATCTTGTCACATACGTTTATATTTGCATATTTACCTATCAATATATTTAAATATTTGCATATTTCAGTATATACATATTTAGGTATACATACACCCATGTCACATACATTTGTATTTCTACATTTAACTATTTACACCTTTACGTATTTAACCATTTAATTATTTACATGTTTAATTATATATATTTAGGTTCGGTATTTACTTGTGAACCAACATTTACATGTGTAGGAACGAATTGACTTGATCATCAGGTTTTGATGGAATATGGGTATTTCCGTCTTTTACCATAGTTGAGTTTTGTTAGACCGTTATGTTGTTACTGGCGACAAAGTTGTACAAAAGCCGGTATACTTTTATGTTATTTGAGGCTAGTAGGGTTGGTGTTGATGTAGGCAATTGCTGTCCCTCCCTTACCAAGGCACTTATGAGGGTGTCGCTAGCCACAGTATATTTGCAGCAGCCAAAAAATATGTGATCTGGGGTTTCATCTTGATTGCTGTCACAGTCACAGGTCGGGTTATCAACTAGGTTCAGGCGATGGAGGTGTTGACGCCAGCGCCCGTGATTTGTTCTCAGGCGGAAGATCGTTGTAATTAATTTTTTGGGAAATTTGCTATTTTCAAACCACGGTTTGGTAGGAATATATTGTTGTACGGATTTGTAAAATCTACCTTTTGTCTGCGCTTCTGTCTTCCAGTCTACCTCCCAAACAGTCGTCAGTTTGTTTTTGAAATAACTAAAGTGATCGGAGTAGGGAACATCAAGGTGTTTCACCTCACCATTATAGGCTGCTTCCTTGGCAAGCGCATCTGCTGTTTCGTTTCCCACTACCCCACAATGTGCTTTAATCCACGCCATGGTGACTGGCTGGCCCCTTTTCTCTAGTATGGATATCCAGTTTATAATTTCGAGGGCCACAGGATTTGGATGGGTGGTAGTTGTGTGGTGCTGTAGGAGCTGCATTGCCGACATTGAGTCGGAGAGGATAACAACTGGTTTACGTTCGGAGTGGCTGGCATTCCGTAAGGCTTCTAAGATCGCCGTTAGTTCCGCTGTCAGTATGCTTGCGGACTGAGGTAGCTTGTATTTCCCGCACCTGTTTGTGAATGTTTCAACGAATGCACATCCTACCGCGTCTGCGAACTTAGATCCATCAGTGTAATATGTTAAAGGTTCTCCCCACTGCACTCTGAGCTGTGCCAATGTTGTAGTGATAGCATGTGAGTTTCGTTGTTGGCAGAGGTCTAACTGTATGTTTAATTCTTTTATAAGATTATTATAGTTTGTGGTGTAACATCCTATATGCCATGACTTAGTGATTTGCTTCTGTAGTGGTTGTACGTCGATATAGGCTGCTACTATGCATGGCATCGTCCTGTTGAACCAGTATCTGCTAGTGACGCAGTGCAGCATCAGCTGAGAGATTTTCTCAGTCAATTCGCTTTCTAGGAATTGCGACCACTTCAGAAGTGCTTTCGTTGCGAGGTATTGCCTTCTAAGGTGCAATGGCGGCTCCTTAGCTTCTACCAGCAAAGAGTTAGTAGGAGTCGAACCCATGGCCCCAAGACAGGAACGCAGAATTTTATATTGTAGTCTATTGAGTTTGGATAGCGTGTTGTCTGACGCCGATCCAAAAAAGATACACCCGTAGTCTAGGATGGGTCGTACGAGCGCCCTGTAGAGGTGTATTGCAACTGGGGGTTCGGTGCCCCACCATACTCCTGTTGTGGCTCGTATTACATTGTATGATGCTTCACATTTGGTAAGTATGTTCCTTTATGGGCCGACCATTTCAATTTATTGTCAATAATTAAGCCAAGGTACTTGACGTGGGGCTTAACTGGGCAAGTATATGGGCCTATTTGTATGCTCGTCATGGTAGGTATTCTGTGTCTAGTAAAGATGCAGGCGGCTGTTTTGTGAGTGGATATCTCCATACCGTTGTTCAAAAGCCAGCTTTGTAGTCTTTGTAGTGTCCTGCTTAACCTTCTTATACACTCCTCGATTGAGTCCGCTTCGGTATAAATGCAAAGGTCGTCTGCATACTGTAATAGTGTAGCTTCTCCTTGGGTTATCAGATGCAAGTCAGCCGTGTAAATATTGAACAGAAACGGGGCCAGGATCGAACCTTGGGGCAGACCTTTATTGACACATCGAGGGCCCAAAATTTTTCCATTTTTCTTGACAATTAGCCACCTATTCCGCAGCAGTGTGTACAATTGCGTCACGAATCTTCGGGGAACCCCGATTTTTATCATCTTCTTCACTAGTATCGGCAATACTACGTTGTCATACGCGTTTTTTAAGTCCATGAACACCGCAACCATGTATTTGTTTCTACTAAGAGATAGCTGAGTGTCAACCAGCAAGTGGGCGAGTGTTTCTGTAGTTCCTGTGCCTTTCCTGAACCCCAACTGAAGACGTGGTAGGAGCGAGTGATTTTCAAACCACCATTCAAGCCGTGATTTAATCAGTTTTTCTAGACATTTGTACACACACGATAGTAATGTGATTGGTCTATAGGATGTTGGTTTGTCGGGACTCAAGGATGGTTTCTTTACGGCAACTATTCTTGCTGTCTTCATTTCTGTTATTTCTATGCTCTTTAACCAGACTTGATTAAGTATCTCTAAGAGCAACAGTTTGGGAGTGAGAGGGATTGCCAAGCATTGGATAGGCAATGTTATCTGGACCGGGGCTGTTCCTTTACCTCCAGATAATGCCCGGTTAAGTTCTTCAACGACGAATGGTTGCATAAGAAATTTGCAGTGGCTGTTATCGTTGTTGTCCCATGGTGAAACAGACCGCTCCACCCATGGAGGCGCTAACGACATTAGGATTTCTTCCAGAACGGCTTCCGTTGGTTCTACCTCGGGTTCGGATGTCTGCTGAGATCTTTTAAATGTTCTAATTTTCTCCCATAGTCTTCTTAGGGGCATGTCTTTATTTAGAGTGGAGCATAATTCTTTCCAGGCCATTCTCTTTTTTTCTTTGAAAAGACGTTTGGCTTTTGCTTGGATCTTATTTAGGGCGAGGAAGTTACTATCTGTTGCCGACCTCCGATATTTGCGTAATGCTTCCTTTCTTTCTTCCAACATCTGCTGACAATCTTCATCCCACCACACGGTGTTTGTATGTTTCCGTGTAGTGAAGGGGCGCGTAACTGGAATGGCGAAAGAAGCCGCGTTTTCAATTTTTTCTACAAAGTTGTGATAGTCTCTCTCTACATCACCGCTCATTTCAAAATCTGCAAATTCTTGTGTTGCTGCTTCTCTATACCGCTGCCAGTTTGCTTTTCTTATATTCCATTTATAGTTTGGATATCTCATCGATTGCTGTTGTTTTGAGTTTAGGAAGGACAGCAATAGTGGCAAGTGGTCTGAGCCAGGGGATGTTGAATTACAGACCAGTCTGTGCCCAAGGCGATGTTTGGTGACGCAAGGGTGATATCCACAGCTGGAGGAGATTCTGTTGGTCTGCTGATTCTTGTTGGTGACCCGTCATTAAGTAGTATTAAATTACTGTCTTCCATTAATTGTACTATATCCCTACCCAGTCTATCTTCTGTAGAGCAGCCCCATATTGGGTGGTGGGCGTTTAGATCTCCGGTGACAATTAACGGATTATTAATCTGTCTGAAAATGTATTGAAGATCTTCTTTGGATAGCGGTATACCAGGAGACTTGTACATGACAGAACTGTACAACGCTGGCCTCTGAAAGAGGTTTCAATTGCACAACATTCTATATTGATTCCTCGTAAATCCAATGAGACTTTGGTGAAGTGTCTATTGGATGTACTAGGATGGCTACGCCACCGAACCCGTCCTCTCGGTCGTGGCGAATAATATTATAGCCTGGAAATGTGAATCTCTCCTCGGTTTTAGCCATGTTTCCGTCACAGTGCAGATGGGGATAGCATTTTCTTGCAAAAACTGCATAAGGCTTTCCTTGTTGGACCTAATAGACCGTGCGTTCCACTGCAAAATCTTCTCCATTATCCTGAGAGGTTAACACTCTTTCTTCCTCTGTACAGTGCAGGTTGCTTGTGGATTCTATAATCCTACTAATATTATCCCTTATTGCGTCGATTGGGAGTGTCCCTCCTCCAGATTGTATCTGCTGTAGCAGCATGGTGATGAAATTAAGCATTATTTCTATTAAGCGATGCCTGTCTGATGTGGCTGGAGGATCCTCCATGTTATTGACGGTGCTGGTTAAATTACTCTGTAAGGGCACCGTTGGTCTTTGGCTAGGAATGTGATATTGCTGGTAATCTTTCCAGTTATTTGTATTGCTATGTGTCGTGATCTGTTGAGGTCGGACGATTTTTGAATTAATTCCCGGAGGTACCATGTTGTCTCGTCTGAGTGGGACTGGGTTTGTCCCATGCAGTGGCTTGGACTGATTATTCTGCGGGGTTGTCCTCATGGGGAACAGCGACATGTTCTGTTGTCTAGACAGTACCGGAGATTGGGAGACAATCTGTGGAGGGGTTGCTGCCGCCCTTGTGTATGGCCTATTATCAAATGAGGCTAGCTGGTAGGTTGGTTGTTGGTAGTTGTTGACAGGAAAAGAGTGCATGACCGGCAGAGGCGGAAATTCAGTTGGACTATTGTACTGCAAGTTGATGTTGGCTGCAGCTTGAGCGTAGGGTCTATTCTCATGTATAGCTGTGGCCTCGCTATAGCTGACATTATTCAACGCCATATATTGCTTTATGGCTCTCGTCTTCTGATATACGGGACACAGTCGATCTGTGGCTAAGTGTTGGCCAGAGCACAGAGCACACTTAGGTTGGGACGTTTTAGGACATGACTCAATGCTATGATCGGATGTACAAAAACCACAACGCGTTTGGCTTCGGCACTGATTGCTCCCATGACCGAAACGCAAGCATTTGTAACACTGGGTAACTGATGGGATATAAACCTCAACATTACAGCGAACCCCGTGGATGTAGACAAATTTAGGCAGCAGCTGAGATTTAAATGTTAATACACATACGGGAAGTGGTGTAAGTTCCTGTTTACCTTGTTTTACAACTTTTTTATTGAACCGTCGGATACCTACTACTTGGGCCTCACATTCTATCACTGAGAGTATTTCTATGTCACTCAGGGAGATGTCCACGTACCTAATTACACCCTGTTTGTGTACCATGAACTTTGGGATGTAAGCCACCATATTGTTTCTAGCGAAGACTTCCGATGTTACGAGGCTATTTGCCGCCGCACTACTGTTTGTTTCAATTTTTATTCTATTACGACCAGAACTCGTGATATTCAAAAGATGATTTGATCTTAGGATACCTTGCTCACGTAGTAGCTTTCCTATAACCATTGGATGTAACCGGCCTATGTTCTTCTCTTTCCCCTCTACAAAAACTATAAATGGGCCGTTATCGCTTGCGTCGTACCTGTAGCTTGATGTATTCTGCTGCGCGTCCTGTAGACTGCTGCCGGAAATGGAGGGTGCAGTTGCCGCTTGTGTTGCTGTTGTTGCTGGTACTACTGGTGCTACTGGAGTTGCTGACGTTGTTGGTGTCGTGTTGACAGTAGACATCGGCTGCTGAGCTGCTGAATGTATCGCTGAGAGCCGTGCGACTTTCTCTGCTGCATGGGTTGATTTTCTTACATCTTCTTCTGTTGGTACCTGGCGTTTAGCAGGCTTGTTACTTATGCTTTGGCTACCAAGCATGGGATCGTCTGGTACCACACTGTACTGATAATTCACTGTCTCGGTTGGAATGGCTGCATCAGTTTGTTGGTTGCTGACTGTGTTCAACGCGGCTGCAATTACCGACCCGGTTGGCGTGCCACTATGGTTTTCAAGTTCTGATGTGTGGTCCTGAAGGCCACAAGTTCCACCTTCGCCGTACATCCCACCGAACATTGTGGGTGACGGTCACACGGACTAGTATGTTAGATGAGCACGATTACCAATCGATTATTTTCACCTAGAACACAGTAGATTGTATTTCTTGGTAAACTATTACATCTACCACACACACACTACTTGTTTACCGCGACCGTTTAGCTAGCTTCGGTTATAACTTCACGAGGAAACGTAAACTACCAGGAAGTTGTTGCTCCGAGAACTCGCTACAGACTGAAGTGCAGAACTTTGAAACCTTTTCCTACCACCTGTCCTATGTGTCCTGCCCAGTTAAGTTTGTTATCAAACGTAATTCCAAGATATTTACATTTCAAGTCTTCAGCAAGCAATTCTTTCCCCACCTTATATTCATAATTAACCTTTTATTTTTTATTTGTGTATCTAATAAACTGACTCTTCTTTGCATTTATCTTCATTCCATGTTTACCAACCCAATTAGATATCCTGTCCAGATCACCCTGAAACTGTTTACAATCATCTGTCGTTTTGATTCTTTTATACATCATTATGTCATCTGCAAACAATCTAATTTCAGATAGTAAACAATCAACACAATTATTCATTAGAATAATGAATAGCAATGGTGCCAATACGCTACCCTGTGGCACGCCCATTTATACTTCCAATTCTTTTGATACTACATTTCCTACCCTAACTTTCTGTTTTCTACCTTTTAAAAATTCTTCTACCCAGTAAATGACTTATCCACTCCAATGGTTTTTACCTTATTTACTACAATTTTATGGCTTACTCTGTCAAACGCCTTAGACAGATCTAGTGCTACACTATCAATTTGGCCTCCCTTGTCCAATTCATCTGAAATATCTTGCATATATCCCACCAACTGAGAATATCCTTGCCTGAAACCATGTTGCCTGCTTGAAAACCACTTACGTTCCTCACATATATTTCTGACGTGGTTGCATATCAATCTTTCCATTAATTTACCTACCACTGATGTCAAACTGATTGGCCTGTAATTCTCAACTCTATTTCTCACCCCTCCCTTATGTACCGGTACTATTATTGCACATTTCCAATCCTGTGGTAAGTAGCAAGTGTCTAGACTCAATTTAAATAATATTTCAAGATAAAGTACAATGTCACATCCGGCTATCTTTAAGATATCTGTAGTAATATTATCTTCACCAGCCCCTTTATTTTTTTTCAGCTTTCTTATTTCCTTCATGATTTCCTCAGGATGGATATCAAATTTTTTACTATCGTCATGTCTAATTGTGTTGTTAAGCTCGTTCTCCGAATTAGACCCTCCTGTTTGTGATTCATTGTCTATAATGCTTTCACTGAACCAGTTACATAAAATCTCTGCCTTTTTCAAATCGTCAGTAACTTCTTCTCCATCCTTATCTATTAGTGTCTCCACACCCTCCCTTCCCACTAAAGGCAGATAAGCCATATACTTCATCTTGATTCACACATTTAATTTTCATCCACCGGCTCATCCACTTATATGGACTTGTACGCCTATTTTAGAGTCCCTATCTCATCAGGGAAATATGCCGCTTATAATCCAACATAGAAATACCTAGACTGGACACTTTAACAGTAGTTACGTGGTGGAGGTTAGACTTAAATCGGTGCTGCATATGCTATTGAGCCGGTGCACCATTTAAATTGTTGTAAAAGTTTCATGGAAATAGAAAAAAAAAGTTGCATGTGCTCAATGAGTTATTATTTGTACTGAAGGAGCAGGAATCAAGATTAATACTTTGATAAAATGATAAATCAGCTGGCGAACGAAATAAACTGAAATCGACTTTTTTGCATCATTGACGTCTTGGTCATTAGAGACGCGAAAGGACTGGGTCGAGGAATAGGAAGGAATTCAGCCATGGTCATTTGAAAAAACCATCCCGGCATTCAGCTAGAGTAATTTCGGGAAATTTTGGAAAACCCAACTCTGAATGGCACTTAATATTAAACATAAATTTTTTTTCAGTTTTTACTGGTATCCTAGATGATATTTACTTTACATACACCATATTATAAGTATCACATTGATTATTAATTTAAGGAACTTTAGAAAAAGTAATTCAAAAACGATACTTACGAAGTAATCCATAATTCCAAAAACCATCGAAATGTTCTCGTCTGTGCAATAACTATTCAGAACTTTAAAAATTTCGCTGATTAGCTGCTTTGTGCCGTATTTAAAAAGAAACATTGTAATTTCCTGACCTAATTGTGGTACAAAGGATCGTTAGGTTGAGTTGAACAGTATATCCAGAGTATTAATTGTTAAACATCGCAGTATATACCGTCGGATATGAAAGGGTTTGATGGGTTGGTTAATCAACAAGTATTGCTATGGCATTGTTTTTCTTTAGTAATTGATACTCTGCAGCAGATAAAAGCAGTGTTTGTCACATGAGCAGCTCGAGTGCTAGATGTTTTGTGATTTTAGCCTCTTGTTGTTAGTTCTTAATGGAACAGAGACTGAGAGGATTAATATAACGGCACGGTATTGGTTTCCAGGAACAATGCACTCCACCCTCCCCTGTTCCTGGAAGCATAACGTATCCATTTTTCTCTAAGGGGTGAGCGAGAAGGTAAACAGCTAGTGAAGCTATTAGGGCCATCTACCACCAGATACCATCCACAGTCTCTGGTGCGGCTTTTACTGAGGCGCTGGATGCTGCCGTAAACATACTGATGTTAGTTTAATTGGATCCATAAATATTAAATGTTAGGATTTATTGATATTTTTTGTACTGAGATTCATTTCACTCAATGTTAAATTCACGTGACGTAAATAATGAGTGGACAAGTTACTGTAAACGATACATAAACACAGACACATTTCAGAAAACTATAGAGCAATCATTCGTGCTTACCATATCATTTTCGTCGTTAATATTATTTAACGACCGTTTTTTGTGTATATTCACGGCTCTAGAACAGTTCCAGTGTTTAGAGTCAAAGAGTATGACAGGTTGACCTGTGTTTCACCCTTAGGGTGAACAAAATCTCTTGAATTTGAAGAATTCAGAGTATTAACATACATATTAAACATGGACAGCGACGATCGCGCCATCAAATAATTGTTTCAAAGGTCGTAGACTCGAACACGCTGAGATACAAATATGTATTTGACCCTAAAAGTTCACTCCGCAAAACATTCATAATGTAATCTTTGGTCATAGTGTCAGAGAATTTAATACACATTCCAGATTATTAAACAGGTGAGCAACTCCGAAGAAATTAATTGCCAGAACACTCGATTCAGTGACATATTTGGTTTGATGTCCACTTTAAATAACCTAATAACTCACGTACAGCGAACATGAACAAAGACCATTGACGAAAGTGGTCAGTAAAATAAGTAAAAAGCAAATAAGCCGTAATGTATATACTTTGGTCAAGCAGTAACATTAGTGAAAGTTTTAATTAAATTGAAATTTAGCCTAGGCCGTAATGACAATTGGTATTCGTTGTTTCAGTAGAGACCGTAAGTAATTTAAGATTTTTTATGTTGCTTTCATTAGCAACATGTTACTGAAACTTTTCATCCGTAAAGTTTATCCATATTTTTTTAACTAATAAATATTACGAAAAACAAACTTAATGAATTTATCATGGCAATTAATTTAGTAGCAGTCGCTTAGCTATTAAATTGCGGATATAACCTCGAATTTCTTCTAATGATATCTCTGGTCCCTGTTAATTTTCCAGTGAAGGCTGACACGGGACCCCGTCCTCCAGCCAATAGTTATCGAGATGAGTAAGTAAGTGAACGAGCATAGGAAATTATATACTAGATTCAGTCCACATGATTTAACGAGTCAGTCCACATGTGCAACAGATCTACCAACTCATTATACGCATAGAGATTTCAATGAGCCCTTTGCAATAGTATAACATTCTAATATGTATAAAAAACAAGAAAAATATACAATATTTCAATTATCCAAATACTATAACTGCTATACATCCTGTTGGTATAATAAATAAACAGAAAGAACAATCCACGTCTACAGTTACAATAAATGCAAATCTCACGTCTCATCAAACAGATTAATATGTATCTTTCACTAACTCGAAAGTTTGACGTCAATCTAGTAATCGGTAAACGCAAATAAAACACAACTCTTCATCAATATTAATGTAATACGAATGGATCTAAAATCCCATTACTACGATTTTCATTGTATTTCTCCAGACATCTCACTACTTTTAATGATAATCGTATGCTTTCGTGTTTGTAATGAGCACATGAACTCTAAAACAAATGGGTACCTTGTAACATACGGTCGTAAGTTATAGGGAAGAGATGATTGCTCTCCGAAAACAGTAATTGATAGAAAAGTGAGATATAGACTTGTGTATGAACCTAACGAATATCGGCCGGCAAGACTAAATGGTTGCCGGAAATAAAAATAAAAGAAATATGACTGGAGCCTTAAACGTTAGTATAAATTGCGTGTACACGCTCTTTTTAAAAGGCGGAGAAAGCTTTTGAAGCGGTAAAACCTGAAAAAAGAATATCAGATAAATGTATGCAAGTAAATTAGTCCATTCAGTTTTTGACGAGGGTCACTTCAGCCACATCCAAGAGCACTTTCGGGCATCACACACATCTACACAAGGCATCATAGGTCGCAAGCGGACTTCCCCATGCGTCACTTCTACGACCTCTCCTTACGTGGGCAGCTATGATGAGGTCCACTCACGCCGATCCCAGTGGTCAGACTCCGCAAATTCATCATGGACAGCACCGAGAATTGAAGATGGGTTTTACAACCCGACGTCGAGGAGACGGAGACTCTGATCTGCATCCATTGTATATCTGGCAAGTACAGTGAAATCTCCATGGCAAATGGACAGTACATATCCCGAAGCTGGTGGAAGAAATACCTCGACGCCCAGGTTCAACCACGCAAAATTCAACTCTGAGTCAAGTTCGGGAGTAAAGAGTATGCATGGGGGAGACCAAGAAATAAGTTCCTGTGCATCCTCAGAGAAGTACGGTCACCTCGCCACGCCCATCACCAACAAAAAGAAAGACCGGTCACGGTTTGTCAGCCTCCCTGTCATTCTCAGCGAGGACTTCACAGACGATGACTATTTTGAGGACCTGCATCGAGCTCCCCACTGCAAACCCCATGAACCTTCATCTTCTTCCAGCCAGGAAGATGAGCAGCGAACCACAATAGAAAACGGAACGACCGACGGCCATAAAGGATCGGAAAAACCCAGATCACCGTCCTTGCCCAAGCATCTCGACGTCACGCCCAGTGCAGACCGCCAAGAAGAGGCATCGCGAGCGCCGACAGGGACGACACCGGACAAACTGCTCGTTATATGCGCGAGCCCATCAGAACCAGCGGTGGAAAAGGATTTCCTCGAGAGCCATTCAATTCCAGTTCATACAGTACGGAAGCGCAGGGCTTCCCACAACTGATGGCATCCCAAAAACCAATCCAACAGAGGATGCAACCAAACGTGTCACGACGGTCACCCAAAATCGAAGCCTCCCTCCACCCCCGGATCCCAAGCAGTTAACGCCATCGGTAATCGAGGCTGTTAACCCAGCCACCATTCAAACCAAGAAGCAAGATGGCCGGAACACCAAGAAAAATCTCCGCAGGAACAAAACAACAATGACAGCTGTCGACCAGTGCTTCAGGTGCCAGGGATTCCGGCATCGGTCGAAGGATTGCCTGAACCAAGTTCGGTGCGTTCGCTGCGGGGAAAAACCACAGTGTTCTGATGTGGACAAGACCGCGCAAGGTGACGCCAACATGCGCTAACTGCGCCGCAGACCATGCGGTCAGTTATGGAGGCTGCCCACTGAGGCGGAAGCTGCAAGCGGCCGTCAGCAGGATCCGCCCCAACACCAGCACAGCTATGATCACGACGGCACCAGGATCGACAAAGGGTAAGAC